>CAUJNA010001615.1:57500-65101 GCA_963377175.1 Effrenium voratum | reverse complement strand
GAGAGAGAGAGAGAGCGGATGTGAATATATTTACATATATGTGTATACGGATACCTACATTTGTATAGATACCGCATGCTTCTTGTTTGTTGTGTGGTTGAGTGTATGGTGTTGTATGCCTATGTATGCCTGTGTATGCTTGTGTATGCTTGTGTATGCTTGTGTATGCTTGTACGTGTTGTATGTGCGTGTGTATTTGTGCTTGTATGACAAGTTTGCCAGCTAGTTAGCTAGTTAGCTGGATATGTAGTTGTGGCGATTTCGAACGCTAGCTACTCAGCTCAATCGGCCGGTTAAGCAACGTGTTGGTTGCATCGGCGTTGGATTCAGAACCCGTTGCGGTGTGCCAGGAGCCCAACAAGAGTTTCGGAGACTGCCTGGAGCCGGCTTGGGCGCAGAAGAAGGCGGAAGTTGGAAGTGCACGGGAACTCAAAGCTCTTTGGGTGCGAAGTTGTCTTGAGAAGCTACCCCATTTTGGGAAGCCAACGGGAAAAAAACCATGTTGGCGGTGGCTGTTATGGGAGTTTTGACCCCTTGGCTTTCAGGTGGTCAAAGGTCCCACAGTGACCCCCTTGCCAATCATCCCTTTCCTCTCAGGGCCGTTCAACAACAAAAATGGGATTGTGAGGGGTATCAAGCCAATTTCTTTCCTGGGAGAGGTTTGTATTTGTAAGTGGATGTGTAAATATGTTGCCCCTTACCCCAATTCACACGCTCCCCGAGCGGGTGCGTCTTCTTTGAAGGGGCCTTTAGTTGAAGCCAAAGGGAAGCCAGCCATGTCAGGGGGTCCTCCATTTGGGATTTCCTCGTTGTTTTTCATTTAACCAAGCTGCAATCCCTCAAACAACGAAGCTCTGTGAACGGTGAACTACTGTGGGTGGACGAAATCCTGCACTACCTAAGAATTCCTAGAATGATGATTCCCCTGTCAATACCAACACACAAAGGGTTTCCCATGGCTTCAAATTGGTGCAGGATTTCGTCCATCCACAGAATCTCTGACTGGTGCAAGATGTCGCCAGGACGGCGATTTGGCCGCCTTCCTGGCTAAGGAGCTTCGTAGGCTCAGCCCGATCTACGCAGCTTGGTGGGATCGGGGTGTGCATCGTTTGTTAGATTCGTGGTCGGCGTTTCCCTTTGGAACCCTCTCTTCTGGAAAGTAGCTTTCTTGATACGCTTTACAGAACCGACTTGTTCCTGGGGTTCCCGTTCACAACAACTTTTGAGTGATTTTCTTGCTGTAGGAGGGAGTTTCCCGAGAAACAACTTGCTTCTTTTGTTTGGAGATAACTTTGTGTTGACTGTCATGGTTCGTTTTGTTTGGAGGGGATGAGTTCCTTTTCTTTGGAAGGGGGTTCTTGACCCAGAAGGCACATGTAGGTGTTGCTTTGCAATGAAGGGGACACCATGAATGACTCAAGCGATTAAGGAGCTGGCTTATGAGCCAGATGGGATTTGCGACAAGGCCCAGCGAAGTAGATTGATAACCTTCGAAAAAAAGACATTCTCCTTGACTGAGCAACCACCCGAGCCAAGCAGATAGGACGGATGCGTCCAGGGTCAGTAAGCCTTTGAGCCCATTGGTTCATGCTTTGAGCCATCCGCTAATGTCCGACTTTGCAGATACATTGTCCATATATATAGTGGCTAATTGCTTGGGGGTGGTCGCCTCACGCCACCTCACGAGCTGTGAAGGCTGTGGTTTTCGCCATGAGTTTTCTTGCTTGAAATCGATTTGCAATTGCATGCTGAGCTCTGAGCTGTTGAACTTTAAAACAACAAAGTTTGATCACGGCAAACGACTTCCAAAGGTCAGCGAGTCACAGACATTTCTTAGGAAACCCTATCAAGCGACCCCTTGGTCAACACAGTGGATCCTCTTCAGATCCACTAGCCGTGTTTGTTCCAGGTAGAGCCGAGGAAGGCCTTAGCGGTGGTTCAACGCTTGAAGGGGGTTATGCTTTGAAGGGTCCGTGATTGAGGCCTAGGTTGACGGGAGTCTGGGGGGGAAGTGGCTCTGGGTCTGAAGGGCCCGAATCGCTTCCGCCTGAGGAGCAATCGCTGGGGGTTTCCCCGGTGGATCACTGGCCATCTGCATCGCAGATCAAGGCTCTCACAGGCGCTCTGTTGGAAGTTTCCCAGGCGTCTTTGTGTGCGGCGTGTATCTCTTTGGGGAAGCCGGGAAGCAACCGGTTTCTGAGTGGCTTTCAAGAGAAGCCAGTACAAACAACGATTTGGGATATGTGTGCTTATTTTATGGCATCAAGCAAAAGCACACTCAGACTTGAACCGCGTCTGTCCAAAAAGCTGATTTCTGCTTAGATGGCCCGCCTGGTGGTTGGGTAGAGCCGGATAATCCATGCATGTTGATAATCTCCAGAGCATTTGGGTTTGTTGTCGGGCTTTTTGCAAAGGGTGTTTTCCATTGGCAGCTTTTGCTTGTCCTTAGTTCCTTGTGCTGCTTTCCCGAAAGCCTCGCGAAGGGTTGTTGCAAGCAGAGCCCTTCGACCAACTTGCACAGAGCCATTTCCGCAGAGTCAGCTGCACAGAGTCACTTGTTTGCACCAAGCTGCACAGAGCCATTTGCGTAGATCAACTTACTTAGAGCCATTTGTGCAGAGCAACTTGCACAGAGCAATCAGAAAGAGCTGCTTGCGAAGAGCAACTTGCACAGAATTTGCAAGAAGGTGAGTAGTGTGGGAAGGTATAGTTTGGGTAAAGAGCTTGGGAGCGAAGGGTCGGGCTCTTGGGCTCGGAAGGTTAAGGCTAAGTTTCTATAGTCAAGATTCTTTACGCGCTGCGTGAGAGAGCTCGCGAATAAGGCTCTCGTTTTTTGAGGCGGGGGGCGGGATTGGCCTGGTCGATCTCAAAAGACTCACACTGAGGATGTTTTATGCCTTCTGCTGTCCGCAGGTCAACCCTCAGGGATCGGCGTGGTCGATGTCAAAAACAAAGTTTTCACGATTTCCGCGGTCTGCGCGCGACCCTTTGCGGGGATCGGCGTGTTTTTTTTCTTCCGATTTTGACATGCACGGATCAACCCTTTGCGGAGGTCGGTTTGGTCGAGGTCAACAAACAGAGGACTTGTTGCGATTTGTGACCCTCAGATCAATTTCGGGGATTGTGCTTGGCGAATCGCTCTGGCCGTGGTCTCCAGCTATTTTTGTCACCTTTGCTGCTTGCGAGGTGGTCCTTGGAAGTTGTCTCGTGGCTTCCGCGACTGTGCTTGTAGTCTCGCGGTCTCGCGCTGGGTCCGCGGGAAACTCGTAACTTCAAAGTGCGAGAGTACTACGCGAGGCGCATTCCCGCAGATTCAGCTAGAAAGCGCAACTTGCCTGAAGAAACTTGGGGGGAGCACTCACGGAGAGCGACGTGCAGCCTTCGCAGAGCAACTCGCGCAGAGCGCTCGCGCAAAGACACTTGCGCAGAGTAACTTGCGCAAACGAATGTGCAATGAGCTATCGGCGCAGAGCAACTTGCAGAGAGCACTTGCTCGCAGCAACTTGCGCAAGACACTTGCGCAGCGCGCTTATGAAGAGCAACTTGCAAAGACTATCTTGCGCACAGAACTTGCGCAGGGCAATTTGCAGAAAGCAACAAGCGCAGAGCACTCGCAGAGATCGACGCTCAGAGCAACTTGAGCGGAGCACAAGTGCGCAGACAGTGCCACGGCTGCCACAACTTTCAGGGTGCTTGCGTTCAGCAAGGCATTTTTCAGGCTGTAGCTTCCCCATCTTCATAGACTCAATAAACCCTTCTTCAATTTTCCCAGTAAATGAAGAAAATGGGGAAGCCACCTGCTGTCCTGGCAGTGTGCAAACAAATTGTTTTCCTTGTTGCAGACCGTGAGACAGGACTACTGTGTTTTGCGAGTTGTTGGACGGTGGCCAGGTTCGCCATGAGACTGTTCCGTGCGATCCGTGTAGCAACCTCATTCGGGAACCCACCCATGTTCCTGGCACACATTGAACATTGAACGCGCGGAAAACTTTGTAGGTCCAGTGCCTGGCAATGGTCTTCGCATAACACTACGACCCCGGCAATCTGAACGAGGATCTTTCCAACACTCATGGAATGGAAACAAACCGGGTTGTGGAAACGAAGTCAGAAGGCACATGTCAATGTGGCATGGTGGTGAGACCGGATTACTTTCCTGGGCAGTCGTGCCAGGTCCGTTTTTCCTGTTTGTTCCATTGGCTTCCCGCTCAAAATGAACTACGCAAAAGCAGTGTGCTCATTGTTTCATGACAAACTCAAACATCGCAGTCAAGCTGAGAAGGGTGCGTCCTTTTCCGCAAAACTGCTCAACTCGTGTTTGTTGAATGAACAGCGAGTCAGGCGTGCCGTGTGTTGCCACCTCTTTCGAGGCGAGAAGCCCGTCTTCCCCTATCTCACAATCTACAACCATGCCATGTGACCTTGGCTGGCCGAGTTTTTGTTTTTACATTGTTTGTAGCTGCACAGGATGAATGCGCAACACGTCTCGTCAAGGGACCCCATGTATCTAATTAAGTCGAGGGTTCCTATCTGGGCAAATGCTAGACAGACCTCTAAGATGTTGTTTTGGGCTCCGGGAGAAGTCACTTAGATGTGTGCGACCTCTGGCCAAATAAGAGCAACAATTGCGTTTGCCGAATCAACATCTACAGCACGACATCATGAAAACATGTGAATTCTGTGCGCTGCTCGCCTCGCCCCAAGACGATCCCGAAAGAGCCACCAGAGCAATGAGCAAATGATGCCTGGGCTGAAGTCAGCAGTCTGATGAGCTGATTGAGGAACAGGGCGGCCGGCTGAGAAGATTGGCAATGGGGGCTTGGTGGCGGGACTGCGTGGGCTTTGGGGTTGGCACCTTGACTTGAGTGGGCTACAAATGACTGCTGCTGGGGTGGCGCAGAAGGCTCCGGCCTGGCTCAGATCAGCGGCCGCGGTGCGCGTACGCCAGAAACTCAGGGTAGCTGTTTGGGCTTGTAGTCGCAACTTGGGTCGTGGGGGGTGGGACAGGATGCTTGGAAATCCCTATCAAAGAGGCAAATAGGGATCTGACCACTTCCCGGCAAGCTGGGTCTAAAGTCTCAGGGGCGCTGGTAGGACAGAGTGCCCAGAGTTTGCAGCACTGAGATGGCAGGACATGTCTTTTCTTCGTTCTGCTGTAACGCCAATGCGAGACGAAGTCCGGTACGTGACTTGCTCATGCTTTGATGTGACCTGCTGCCAGCGGCACCAGCCTTAGGAATCACGTTGGGCTGACGTCAAGCTGACTTTGCGCCACGCGTTGCCAGCTGATGGTTGACGCAGGTTCAGCCGCGATGTTCCACCTGATGCTTTTGGCCACACCTCATTCAGAAGTTGAGAGCTTGGAGACAGACGCGAAGGGCGAATATGCGAAGGGTGACGATGCGAAGCCGTAAGCACGTAGGCAAAGACAGAGTGCGATGAGGCGTCTCATGCGTTCGAGGCGTCGCAAGTCATTAGTCATTTAGGGGACAATCGCGGATTCAAGGCATCAGAGAGCGCATCAGAGGTTCAAGGCGTTATAGTTACAGGTTCACTTGCTGAGGGCAGACTTTTACATAGCCTGTCACAGTTGTTTCCGCTTAGTCCTTGTTTTGCTCGTGGCAGCGTGGTGCGTAGTTATTCAAGACTCCTTTGCTTCTGACATGACTTCTGCGAACAAAAAGGGGAAGCGGCGGAGTTGCTGTGTGCTTCTGTCAGGACATTTGCAAACAAAGTGGGGCAAAGGGGCAGTTCTATTTGAGGCTTTTTGAGAGGAACGTTTGGTGCGATTGTCATGTTTTCATTGTTGGGTGTCGGTTTTTTGTTTGCGCGGCTGAGCTGCCTGGCGATTCAACAAGCACGCAACCAATGTTCATGGTTCCTTTGGTTTCAGCTTGCTTGTCAGGAGAGATTTTTCCTCTCTCTCTCACTCTCTCTCTTTTTGTCTCTCTTACTTACGCGCCCAAAGTCTTGAGAAAGCTCGTCCCCCCACATCGATCAGCCGACAGCAAGGAGTCCACCCTGGTGTAACAATGCCGGATTGTCAACATATTGTCGCCAAGTCACCTGGGAATGGTGCTCAGCTGGTGGGCTGCTTGGAAAGTTTTGACCAGCCGGGTGCCAGGACTGACACAAAGGTGGACACCCCTTTTCTTTGGGGTGTGTCCGTAATTCCTTAGAGCGGAGCTACCTTCAAACCAAAGCGATATTGGGATGGCTACCCTCTATATGTCCCGTGGTTGTATACCAAATTTTATTTTGGGGATGGTGTGCGTAGGATTTGGAGCTTTTCATTGGGCGCAGCTTTGCTTGTACTTAGGAATGGTCCTGTGCTAGTGGGGCATTGCGCCTGCAGTTTCCTTTTTGCTCCAATTATAAGGGTCGCAAATTCTCAAAATTGTTTGCCACAGGGAGTCGGTACTGGATTCCATGCACAAGTCCACAGCTGTCAAGCAAACACTTATATGGAATTGTAGAATGAACAGTATAGAGTTGCAGAATGAATAGAGGGTTGATAGAGAGGCAGGACAAAATACTTGGATGAGAGCGCATATAAATCGATTCAGCACCATTTGAAGGCCCATCATCGCAAGGATTTCATGTGTCCCCCATGCAATGAACTGAATTAAGTGGCTAGTGAATTATTGTGCTGTTCGAGGTTTCTTTTGGATAGAGCTTTAGTGTGGCAGGGTGCCATGATGCAAGGTTTTGGTTCGTTTTCCAGGTATTTGTCTCATAGTCAGCCTTTTTGGCACATCGATATCGCTATCGATGTGCTTGTAGCATTGACCCAGGCATCATTGTCACACGCGTCACCCGCCGGTGTTGCCTTTCGACATCAAGAAGCCTTTCATCGGAGACCGGTGTTGCCTTTCGACATCAAGAAGCCTTTCATCGGAGAGCCATCCCGAGTGTGCCTAGTTGGCACTTGGCACCTACCGAGCTCAACGCGGAGACATTTTTCGGGGGTGTATGGGAGCGCTTGTGGATATTTGGATTTGTGAGAACATGTGTCACTCAACATCTGGGCGCATCCCCGGCATGTAGAGGGCAAACCCGACTGTACTCCCTGCAGCTAGCTTCAAACGCAGCCTAAGCTTACTTGGCTGTGGGTCAAAAATAGGTACCCAAAATGGAATCCTGGTAAATGGAGCCAAAGACTAAAACCTGCGGTCCCCTGGTGGCTTAATTTTGACCCACACCCACTTGAAGCTGACCAAACCTCAACCAAACCTCAACCAAACCTCAACCAACCCGACCCACAACCACTCCACAGGGGGGGGGGATACGTTGCCACGTGGGCAGGCGGGGACCTAAAACCTGGAATATGTGGCAGCAGATATGAAGTAAGAGTACAACGATTTTTTGCGGACTTAACCAACCGCACTTCGAGACCATTGGGGACAGTCCCATGTGGGTCATCATGGCCACACCCTCTAGTGGTCTTGTAGATTGTGTCTGATGTGTGTGTGTGTGTTTGTGTGTTTGTGGCTGTGTCTTCGGCTGTGTGTGGTTTCAGGGTACCCTTTTCAGATTGTTCTAAAGGGAAACGAAACGGACATTGTTTGACACATACCCTTAGAGGAGCAAGCATCCGAGCAAGA
>CAUJNA010001615.1:0-52500 GCA_963377175.1 Effrenium voratum | reverse complement strand
AACTCCTGTAGCTAGGGCGTTGTGCAGAGGGTTGAACCACTACTACGGTACGGTGGGTTCACCCAGCCCGGGCGAGGCGACGCGGGCATCTGTCCGCACAGTCAAAAGGCTCTGTGATGTGGTCAGGGAATGCCCTTTATTGCATGAAACCATTCCGAGGATTTCAATGAAGACGTTTTTTGAGGCCAAGACGATTGACGTGAAGGTCGCTAAGAGTTTCCGGTGGGACAACATTGCTCCTTCCCTCCCTGCTGAAGTGGGTCAATTGGACTTGAAGGAGTTTTGCGAGCAAGGTGTGTTGCAGTATGTTTCCAACTTTGAGGACTTTCTCCTTCCCGCAGAACTGCAGACCATCCCCAAACCTCGCCGAGTACTGGTTGACGACCCTGGTTGGGCGGAAGTCTGCGAGGGGCTGGTCAGCAAGGGTTTTGCGATTTTTGGGGGACGCCTTGCATCATGTGGGAGGGGCGCCTCTCCTAAATGGGCTATTTGCGATGAGCTGTTTACAAAGGAGGATGGGTCTTCCCATGAAGTCATGAGGCTCATCATGAACTTGGTGCCGCTCAACAACCTGTCAGTGTAAGCCCCTGGTAGGAGACACTCCAACTCTCCCGTTGATTCAAGGGATGGTTACCTTTTTTTGGAGGAGGGGGAGGTCTTGACTATATCCTCAGAAGATATTAGATGCTTTTACCTCTTCTCGGTGCCGGAGGAATGGAAGAAGTTCTTGGGCTTCGCAAAGATGGTCCCGGACAAGGCGCTCCCGCAGCACTTAAAGGGAAAGGTGGTTCATTTGGTTTCTCGCGTGTTGCCTATGGGATTTATAAATTCAGTGGCTATTGCACAACATATACACCGGAACGTAGTGCGACAGGCAGCTGTGCGAAACATTCCTCCCGTGATGGGAGAACAAGAACTGAGGAAGGATAAGGGTCCTACTAGCTCCAAGCAGTTGTTTCGCATATACCTAGACAACTTTGATGAGCTGACACGCCGTGATGAAAGGACAGCTCTGCTGGTCCAGGGAGTGAGTACCTGGAAGGCGGGCTGCCACGCCACCCGAAAAAGGCGGTATCGAGTCAGTTGAGGGGCGAGGTCCAGGGTGCATAGATCGACGGTGTGAGGGGGACAGCGCGCCCCAAGTTGCAGAAATGTGTCATCTATGCTATGCTGGGTCTGGAAGTCCTTCGACGGGGCCGAGCAACCCAGCGCGAACTTCAGGTGGTCTGCGGAGGCCTTGTCTATGCTGCCATGTTCAGGAGACCTTTGTTGGGTGCGCTCAACAAAGAGTGGGAACACATTGTGGCGATGGGCAAGTTGTCTAGGCGGATGAGGCACCCGCTCCCTGCAGAGGTTAAATGGGAGCTTGCCCGATTTGTTTCACTCCTACCGTTGGCCTATATGGATTTCAGGCTACCCTTCAGCGAGGTCGTTACTGCCAGCGACGCTTCCACCAGTGGGGGAGGTTTTACAGTCAGCTCAGCGGGTATGGACTGGCGGCAGAACGAGCGCGAATTCGTAGTGAAGTTCCTGAAGAACATGATCTTGTCAGGGTGTTGGCAATAGGGCTCTTCGACGGCATTGGCGCTCTTCGAGTAGCTTGTGAACAGCTAGGAGTCCCACTGTGCGGGTACATCAGCGTTGAGAAGGAGAAGAGTGCCCGCAGGGTACTTGAGAGCAATTTTCCTGCCGTCATACATGCGCTCGATGTGGAGGAGGTCAATGAGGAAACGGTCATGGGTTCCTCCAGCACAGTGAAGCTGGAGTGGTTCTCCTAGGGGCTGGGCCGCCTTGCCAAGGGGTCTCTGAACGCGCAGCGAGATGAACGGAGTTGTTTGTTCGTGCATGTGCCCCGTATTGAGGAGTTGGTCAGGCAGTGTTTCTCCTGGGCACAAGTACACCACTTGGTGGAGAACGTGGCGTCTATGGATGCTGTTGACTGTGCGGTCATGAGTGCGGCCTATGGAGATCGGCCATGGAAGATTGATGCTGGGCCCATCGGCCCAGGCTGTATTGGCCTTCTTGGGTGGTGTGAGACGGAGTCACTGTGACTCCTGGTTCGGATGCTGCTTCGGGGAGATCCAGTTGACAGGCTTCATCGACGAGAAGGAGTTCTTGGAACCAGGATGGAAGAGTGTGAAGCACAAGCCGCTGCCAACTTTCACTACGGCTAGGCCCTCGGATCAACCTGGACGGAAACCAGCAGCAGGACTCAATCGGTGCGACGAGGCCACACTTTCGCGATGGAAGGAGGACCAGCGCAGGTTCCCCCCGTATCAATATCGTGAGGAGAATTGCCTGACAAATCGGAAAGGTGCGCTGCGAATGGCAAGCGTGACAGAGAGAGAAGTCATTCTGGAATGTCCTGCTGGATACACCCGGAACTGTGCGCCCAAGAATGAGCAAAAGGGTTTTGCTTATGAGTGCCTCAGGCATACACTTTTGGGAAATTCCTGGTCAGTGCCGGTTGTCATGTGCTTGCTCTACGACCTTTAAGTGATATCCGATATCCGAGCTCAGGGTTCAGGACATGCTCCAGCGGCTTACTCCCGGAAAGGGAGAACTTTTGCGGCATGTTTTGATGCGGCCGCCTTTGGTGCGCTCAACTCAGAGGGACAGCGATTGGTTTCGCGCCTGTCCTCGGTGGTGTCAATCAAGGGAGACGACATCATGATCCAAGGAACCACGGAAGATCCTGCGCGCTACCACCGATTGCGCGCCAGTGTCCCTGCCCGATTGTAGGAGGTGGCAGGGTGGCCATGGACTGGGGGTCGCGAGCACATCAATGCCTTAGAGCTCCGGGCGGCGCTCACTACGTTACAATGGAGAGTCAGAAAGGCTCCGTTCCGTGCACATCGTTTTTTACACCTCACAGATTCCCTAATTGTCCTTCATGCCCTGAGCCGAGGGCGTTCGTCAAGTCGAAAATTGAGACGTACCGTATGCCGAATGAATGCTGTCTTGCTTGCCAGTGGGCATCAAGCTCTTTGGGGCTATGTCCACACCTCCCAGAACCCAGCTGATCGCCCCTCTCGTAGGGGCACTTTGAAGTCATGGGTAAAAAAGCAAAGCATGTAGAAGGGAGAGGCTGCGTTACGACAAGGCCAGACGTCGTTTTCTGCAATTTTTAACGGACAACCAGCTGGAGTTGCCCAGGGAAAGGGCACGCATGGACGCATTGGTCAGTGACTTTCTGGAGTACCTGTGGAGCTCAGGTGAGGGCCGTGGGCTCGCGTGTGGCGCTATGGCATCGTTGCAGGATTTCGATCCAAAGCTGAAAGGTCCGCTTCATGGATCTTGGCGGCTTTTAAAAGCTTGGCATGCGAATGAAATTCCTAACCGAGCTCCGCCACTGACAGAGAAGATGTTACAAGCCATGGTTGGCTATGCCCTGTTTAACAAGTGGTACTCTTTTGCTCTCTCGTTATGCTTGGCTTTTATGGCCTTTTGAGAACTGGAGAGTTGCTCGGCCTTCGAAACTCGCACACCCGCAGTGGTAAACTTGGGATTGACCAAGGGCGGGAAGCGGCAGGGGGCTGCCGAGAGTGTTTCAATCGGGGTCATCCCCGTTTTGCGATTTCTGTGGCGATGGAAAGCCCTGTGTGAACCCCATTCCCCTCTGGTCACCAAAGCGCATGTGTGGCGCCAGCGCTTCCAGGAAAGCCTTCTGAAGTTGAGTTCGCACGAATTGGGGCTGCGGCCCTACTCGTTGCGCAGAGGTGGCGCCACTTTTTGGTTTTCCAACCATGGGAATTTCGACAAGCTGCTCCAACAAGGTCGTTGGGCAGCTGCACGCACAGCTCGCATTTATCTCAATGAGGGTTTGGCCCTTGTGAATGAGATGAAAGTCTCATAGAAGTTGTCGGTACCGTTCCTCGGAGTTTTTAAGATTTCAAAATTTCAGCCAACGCTTGAGCGTCCTCAGAAGAGGAGGCCAGGGGGACGTGGAAAGACGAGAAAAAGGGGGTGTTTGGGAGTGGATTCCCTTTGGATTTTCTGGCGCTCGAGGCCCAGGTTAACTTCGGTTTGGCGGAGTTGCCTGGGGGGCGCGGGGCGGGCGTCACTTCCTTCCGGTTTGGCGTGAAGGGAGTGATGTTCGGGGCCCCTCAAAAAGAACCGGCCCAAGGATGGGCCGGCCAGGGCGGCCTTGGTACTCTGGGTCGAGTACTCGAACTTGCGTTTCTTTATTAATTTGACAACTTCCGGCTTGCTGGTGCATAAAAGGAGAGCGGTTGAGTGTTTACATATACACATACATACATACATACATACATACATACTTACATACATACATACATACATACAGTACATACATATACATACAATACAGACATGCATACATTACATGACATTACAGTACAGTACTTTTGTTACCTACATACCATACATACATACATACATACACTGCCAGGACAAAAGTTGCGCCTCTCAGGCCTTCTCAGAGAACACAACCCTTTCCCCCTAGAATCCTGCAAGCTGATGCTGGGTCACTCGTGGTCGAATTTTCACTCTCCAAAACCTTTAAAGTATTTTAAATTTACAAAAGGGTGATAATTGATCGTCCCACTCCTGCCACACAAAACCGAATTGGAATTCGCTCCATACGGCTTCGCAGAAACCAGCAAGAGGCATAAACTTTCGTCCTCCTGATGTACATACATACATACCTACATACATACATACATACATACATACATACACACATACACACATACATACATACATAGAGAAAGATAGATACATACATACATTACTTACATGCCTACACACACACTACATACATACCTTTGTTACAATACATTACGTTACATTACATACACACATACATACATACTTACATACATACACACATACCCACACATACATACATACATACATACACACATACATACACTACATACACTGCATACCTTTCATTACAATACATTACATTAAGCTATATACATACGCACACATGTATTACATATTTACATACATATTTATCTACACACATGCATTACATACATACATACATACATACGCACATGCACACATTACATATATACTAGCATACGTACATACACCACATTACACTGCATTACATTGCATTACATCACATTGCATTGCATTAAAACACATAAGCGACATGCATACATACATACATACACTCCATACATACCTTTCATACATACCTTTCACACATACCTTGCACTACGTACGTACATACGTACGTGCATACATGCATACATACATACATGACGTACATACATTGTACATACAAAGAGCACAAAACGAAATAAGCAAATATGGAAAGACACACAGAAAGCCAGACATATTGAAAGAAAAGACATATAGTCAAACAAACACATGCAATCAATCAACCAAACACCCAATGACAGCACACGCGGTGACATATAGCGAACATTGCTAACACTCACATGTGCAGCCACACTCAATCGGATGTGTTTTCTGGTACGAAGTACGCTTTTTTTTATCAGTGCCCTGTTTACGTGCGTATGGGTCTGTATATCTTTGCATATGTGTGTGGACCTGTAGTGTGTTTGTTTATGTGTCTATTTCGATGTGGTTGTGGGTCAAAACCAATGGTCGCATTTGGGATTGGGATGTTTACTGGGGGTACGGGATGTTGACCCATGGCCATGTGTAAGTGTGTGTGTGCGTATATGTTTGTGTGTGTATGCAGTGTGTGTGTGTGTTCATGGCTTGCAGGTCTTGCAGATCGAGAAGTTCCTGGCCGACGCCCCTGGAGCAAAGCACACCGCGGGGCGCTGAGACTGGGTTCAAACCTGGAGGTCCTGCAACACAGCAGTTGACCGATTTAAATGTAGATTCCGAGTCCCTCGCAGGATATATACATATTACATATACATATACCACATGCAGTCATGAATATGGGTGTATTTATTTATTCATTCTTCCACTCATTCATTCTTTAGTCATGTTCAAGAATACATATGTATATATATACACTGATTTTTGTGTATATCCATTTGCATGTACTGCCACAGGGCGAATTAGATGTTAGGATTGACATATACTTAGCGCACGCTATGGGTTTACTTGTTGCTTTGCCAAGCGACTCAATTGATTGAACCCAAGTGCTGCAAGCAACTTTGTTTTTGCTCCAGAAGCTCAACTTGTTTTGATCTGGTCCTTTCTTCCATTCCAACTCGTGGCCGCGGAAACAGAACCCTTTGACCCCCAAGCGGGGCCTGTCAAGCAACGGACAACAAGCCACGGGTAGTCTGAACCATCCGCAAATCCGTTGCAAAGGCACCGGCCCTTTTGGACGGACCAGCTTCCCAGCTGGCTCTGCAATGGAATGGTACTCATTACGCACATCGCAACGGAAGAGTATGGCTGTTCAAGGAGAGATGCTCACCGCCGGCGGCAGACTCACATTGCTTTTCATGCAAGTAACAAGAAGTTGAGTTTGTTCGCTACTTTGAGTGGATTGGCAGGACCCTCCACTTACGAGTATTTGAGCGACTTCGATGGCATGATACCACTCCAACAAGAAGCTTGCTGCGCTTTCAGTATTCCCCAAGATTTGCCAATCATTCTAAGGCAAAGGCGAGCAGGTTCTGCACATCCAAAACACTGGACACGCTTGAACAAATGCAACGATTGGAACATTTGGAAGTCTTGAGAATGTTGAGCCAGGTACGGCAGATTCCCGTGAAACAGCCCCTAGACTTGGACAGACGACGCTTGAGAGACTGAAGGCGATGCGGAATCCAAGTGGGCTGAGGTCTATGTCGGCTACGGCCACCTGATCTGCAAAAGTACAAACTTCATGGCTGGCCTCATTCTTCGCTCGCTGATGGCGTCCAACACGCAAGCTATTGTTTACGCAGGCAGGTGCTTTGTATTTGTTGCTGGCATGCGCACAGAGACGTGCGGACAAGCAGGCAGAGACAGAGAAACAACGAAACAGAGAGGAAAACACAGACGAAGGGACAGATAGAGAGAGAAAGAAGGAGACACAGGGGCAGACGCCGACATACACAGCACAGACCCGATCGCAGATCAGTAAACGAAAACACTTTGCAGATGCGCATATTCGCACATATTCAATTATCCAGATACGCAGATACAGAAGTAAATACACAAGTACGAACACAAACACAGAAATATACATATATATATATATATGTACACTATATATACATATATGTACACATACATATGTATATATATATATATACACATACATACGAACTTTCGTGTTTCGGCAACTACTTGAAAGCTATAGCTCTCTGAGACAGATGACGCGGGAAAGAGTGCGCCTGCGAGAATAGAAACATGAAAAGATTTGGTGCTTTGGGATGCTCGAAAGTTAGCTTGGTCGCGACGCCTGGTCGGGGCGATCTCGGAGCGCGTTCGGTTCGGTCAGGTCCAGATCTCGTGGCAAGCGCAGCACTTTCGCAAGGTAAGGCGCAGCTTTCGTGCAGGCGCAGCACTTTCGCAGCAGCTTTCGTGGCAGGCGCAGCGCTTCCGTTAGGTTAGGAAAAGTCGGGTGCAGATTTCGTGCTTGGCGCAGCACTTTCCTAAGGTCAAGTACAGAGCTCACGGCATGTAAGGGCAGGTACACGTTTCGTGGAAGGGGCAGCACTTTCGTAAGGTCAGGTACAGACTTCTTGGCAGGCGCAGCACTTTCGCAAGGTCAGGCGCAGTATGGCAGACAAGGCACAGAATGCGTGGCAGACGCAGGACTTTAGCCAGGTGAGGTGCAGATTTCGTCGCAGGCGCAGCACTTCCGCAAGGTCCAGTACAGATTTCGTGGCAGGCGCAGCACATTCGCACAGTTGGGTGCAGAGGCAGCTAGATAGAAAGGCAGATAGATAGATACAGAGATAGAAAGGTAGATGACAGTTAGATAGAGAAAGATAGGTAGATAGAAAGGTAGATAAACAGATAGAGAGATAGGTAGGCAGGCAGATAGATAGATAGATAGATAGGCAAGTAGTTAAAGAAATGGAAAGAACAAGAAAGAAGGAAAACCGGAAGAGAAACAAGGAAAGAAAGAATAAATAACACAACAATGAAATGCAAAGAAAAGAAACACATAGATACAGAAGGAAGGAAAGGCAAGGAAAGGAAAGGAAAGTAGAGGAGAGGAGAAGAAAGGAAGGAAGATGAGAAAGAAAGAAAGATGGAAGGAAATAAAGGAAGGAAGGACGGAAGAAAGAAACGAGTAAAGAAAAACACAAGAAAGACGCAAAGAACAAACCAATGAAAAGAAAGGAAAGAAGAAGAGAAGAACATTCAATTCAGAAATAGAAAGGCAAGAACGCCTTGTTTTTTTGAAACTGCCGCCCACCGCTCGCCGGCTCTACTGGTCTAGGTATAAATCTATATCCATTCTATTTCGTATTTTTCCACACACGTACGCACGCACGCACAGACGTGCACACACACACACACACTCCACTATGCGCAGCGCAGACCCACAGGCAAACAGACGCGCAGACACACAGTCACACGACAGACAACACACACGCGTTCGCATGCACACACTCGCGCATCACACCCCTACATCGAAACAAACATGGCAACAGCAAACAAGCAACGCACCCAAACAACGCACCCAGCCAGTGGGCACACTTTAAACTTTTCCCCTTGGTGGCTCTCCCTTTCTTTTAGTGGTGGCACAAAAAGTGTACACTTTGTTTGGGTTGGTCACTAGCCAAGTGAGACAACCAACCAAACAAACAAACAAGCAAAGAAACAAGCAAGCACGCACAAACAGACACCCAAGCAAACAAACAAGCAAACAGACAGACATTCAACCAGACAAATAAGGAGACAAGGAAGCAAGCAAACAACCACAGGCAAACACACACATACATAAACAACACAAACAAACTGGCAGAGACCAAACAAACAAACGAACAAACAAGCAAACACAAAAATACACAAACCAACAGTCAGTCAATCAATCAGTCATTCAATCATTCAGTCAATCAATCAGTCAACCAATCAATCAATCAATCAATCAATCAATCAGTCAAGCAATCAATCCAAAAAACAAACAAACAAACCATCAGACACCCAAACAAACACAAACACGCCCAAAAAGCAGCCATTCACGCACACAAACAAACAAAAAAACCAACCCAGCAAGCACACAAACAAAACCACACAAACACGGGCTTAACAAACAATCAATCACTCACACAAACAAACAATCCGACAAACACAGAAACAAACAATCAGACACCCAAACACACAAACACACGCGCAACAAACGGCCAATCAAGCACACAAACAAACAAACAAACAAACAAACGAACAAAGAATCAAACGCGCACACGCACACAAACAATCAACCAAACAAGCAAACAAGCAAACAAACACTCAAGCAAACAAACAACACCAACGATTAAACACACAAACAAGTAAACACACGTACACACACACGCAGGCAACAGACAGACAAACAAACAAAGACACGGCTAGCAAACGAAGGAACACATGAACAAACGCACCAGCAAGCCAACAGCAAACAAGACAACTATATGCTTGTGTAGGCAAACCACATCACAAACAAAGAAGCAACCATGCGTCCAATCGTACAGGCAGACACACACACAAACACGCGCGCAAAGTGCAAAACAATAGGCAAGGAAGCAAATAAACCAGCAAGCCAGCAAATATACAAAGAGTGAAAGTCATGAACCAAGAAGCAATAAAACACAGAACCAATCAAGCAAACAAAACAATCAAGCACATAAACAAAGAAGCAGTAAGCAATAGAACCAACGAAGCAAGGGAACGATCAAGAGAACAATCAAGCAAACAAGCAACGAACAAACAACAGCAATCCAAAAACAATCAACGGCACGTACCCAAGCAAAGAAACAGCAGACAGGCTGCAAGATTGACAGACAAACAGACACAAGAAAGCAAGCAAGCAAGCGCGCAACCAAGAATGCAAACCAGCAAGCCATCGCAGCACACAGTCATACACAATCTGATAATCAAGAATACAAACGAACAAACAACCAGACGCACTAACAAACAGGCGAAGCAGCAAGCAAGCAAACAAGCAAGCTTGCAAGCAAGCAAGAAAGGAAGCGACACGCGCACCAACAAACAAGCAAGCAAACAGCCAACACGCAAGCAAGCAAACAAAGAAACAAACAAACAAACAAACAAACAATCAATCAAACACACAAAGAGCTGAGCAAACGAACGAGCGCACACACAAAGGGTTGACCGGACAAATACATGAACAAATGAAAGAACACGCAAGCCAGCCAACAAAATCGAAATGCGTAAGTGCACATGCAACACACACAAATGAACAAACACACACCAACGCACACATACTGCCAACCAAACAAATAATCACATAGCCCGACAAACAAGCAACTAAATAAGCCGGCAAACACACAAACCAGCAAGCGAGCAAACAAACAAGCGGAAGCAAACAGCAAGCGAGAGAGCGAGCCAACGAACGATTGCAAGGGTGAGCGAATGCATGAGCCGACACACCTGCAAAAACAGATCAGTAAACACAGAAGTACAAAGTAAGTAAACAAACAAGCACAGGAACACCGGAAAGTGTTTTCAGCACCTGTGATCAGGAGTGCCTGTTTGGGTGGAATTGGTGTTTTGGGGGTCTGTTGTGATATTTATTTTTTATCTTCCGGGCTATTTGGCGCCCGCCTGGTGCTGCATGTGGTTGGCGGGTGTTTTTGCGTCTGGTTGGCACGCTCGGTGCTTCTGGCGCCTGGTGCTTTGGCGAGGTTTTCGGGCCTGGTCCCTGTGGTTTGACTCTCGCGCTAGAAACAAATCAAGCAGCAAACAATAACCAAGCGAGCGAACAAACAAACAAACGCGCGAAATAAATAAACATGAACAAACAGACGGACAGGCAAACCCATGCACAAACGAACATGTGCAGTTGGACGCTCGCACACACACGGGCATCAGCAGTCACGCATACAGAGACGCAGGCCCGGGCGCTGACACACAGACGCAAACATAAGCATGTATTTTTAGCTGCTGTGTTTCGAGGTACTGCGTTATTGTTCAACCGCCCCAACTTGAAGCGCGGCCTAGCAAAATCAAAAGTCACTTTCATGCTGACCTTTTGAGCTTCAGTGCGGGCAGAGGTAACATGTGCTTTTTGTGTCTAAATAGGAGAGAGCCTTGACACCAATGAGTTGCAGGCGCGAAGTAAGCTCTGTGGCAGGTTCCGGCATTGCCCTGGCGGCGATTGAGCAGGAGGCAGACTTCAGCGCCTCGAGTCTGGTTTTTTCTGGGATGAAGGATGTGTTTTCACGAGTGTGTGGCCCTGCGCGTTAGGTGATTTTCTCCATTGGAATTCAGGCTTCCTTCCGAAATGAAGCCGAGCAGTCACCACACATAAATATGGTCAGGTAGGTTACTCGCTTCCTCCCAATAAATATTTTGGCCCCCCCCCCCTTAATAGTATATATATATACATACTTTGGGGCCGAAACGAAAATACTTAGTATTACGGCAAATCGGGGTCGAACGCACTTCCTCTTCGGTCAAAAGACTGGTGTCGGGATTCGAGCGAAATCGTCTGGTTTGGTATTGGTTCAGAATAAGCGTATTCTAACAGTAGTGATCCGGTGTTTGGGAAAACGTCAATATGCTGCCCACTTCATTCCACCACGCAACCAAGGTGCATTGAAGGCATTCTGCGAGATCAACGTCCTTTTCGTCAAGAACCCGCCGGTTGTCAGATTTCTTTCTAGGCGGAGCCGAGCTGCGGTCAACTAGAACCTACAGTATAGCATCACTGGCACATGACGTTTCGAGATATGAGAGAGGCCGCGGTTAAACAACGACGGCTGGACAAGTCAGGGCAAGAAGCACGCCCAAAGAAAGCTTTTTTCAGCTGGCTAGTTGGCCTGTATTTTGGAGGTTGTAGCCTCGTCATATATATATATATATACATATGTATATACATACATAATATTTATATATACATATATATATATATATGCATAAATATGCATATACACATATGGTGCAGCGTCCCTAACCCCCGCAACCCACCCCATTCTTTGCAATCATGCAGCGCTTGCGAGTTGGAAAATGCAAGACAGGATGTGACTGGCCCATTGACAACTCCATTTCTTCTCGGTGCCCAGTGCAACTCTGAGTAAATGTTTCGAAGTTAGACCCAAAGAGTGGGGGGAAGGGGGAATGAAGCGATTAAAACCTGAAAACAAACAGTTGTCTTGGGCCACACTCACTCCTGAGTACCTGGTACCACCCTGCGCTTGCTGGTTCTTTATTGTTCTCTCATACATCGCCAACTTCTTGGTACCCCGCCTCCATGCATGTTTCCGAGAAATCACACAGACCAAAAACAGAAGGTTCTCAAGCGGCCATGCCATACTCATTCTCATGCATGCGGGAAGCGGGTCTGGCAAAGAGCATAAGGAGCATTAGTTTCTGGGCCGGGCTCCTCCGAGATCGCACGGCCTTGGCCTGATTCACTCCAGCCCTTAATCGCTTGCGGCGCCCCTTAGAATCCCCCAGTGATGTTTGATCTGTTGTGAGGCAGATCCCAACCTACCAAAAGATGCATTCAGGAGGAGCATACTTGCAGCCCCCTTTAGAGCTTTAGAGTTGTATGGTGGTTTCACAAAATGGCCAGTTTGGGTCTCCTGTTGTGAGATTCACCCATATCCAATATGGCCACCGATCGAGCAAAGCAGGACCAGGGCTCTTTACCAGGCCTCACATTCGGAGCGACCGGACGAGTGGGCCTTTTTGTTTCAAGTTGTTTTTGGAGTTTTCTTTGCAGCCCTGAGCAAATCCCTCAAGGGACTGCCCTTTTTGTGGATATCCGCTGCAAACCTGTCTTGAGACTCGACTTGCACGGTCGGGAGCTGCGGCTTCGGCAGGTGCTTGTGTTGTTTGCACGAGGGCAGCAACGCCATGCTGAGCTTGGCGAGCATGTGCCTCCGTCGCACCCGACTCAAACCAACAAATTGGTTGGACCAGGATGTCCAAGCTCCCGGACAGATTGATGTTTTGGTTCATGAAGCTGTGTGACCAAAGTCGCCCCAGCATGGTATCCGTGAATACAGCAGGGCAAAACGGGCCTCTTGCCTTTGGCACCAAAAGCATTTGGCACAATCTCTCTACTTGGATTTTGTCATCCGCTTCACGGGCAGGAGAGAGAACAGTGCCGTCTGCTTTCGCCCTTTGCAAGGTACAGCCTCGTCTCCATCATGACGCCCATCGCTGGAGCCCACTTCGCCAACGCCGCCTGGCTTTGACCCAATTTGGTCATGGCCAACCCGCTCCCCAAAGCCAATGCGTTCCGGTTTGGGGGTGTTCAAGACGTTCGCAGCCCTTTCGCAAGACACCAAAATGGTGGCTCCTAACAAGCCACAGAGATGAAGTTCAAGTGGAACACAGCAGGCTGCAGGAATGAGTCTGGCCAACCTGTGTCCTTTGCGAGTCTGAGCCCTACCCCCTGGTTGGTGTTCCTTCATTTGCGTTTCATGTTGGATCCTTTTGGGCATGTCTGTCAACGTGGCAATTTGGGTGACCCCTCCCAAAAAACATGGTGGTTTTCCTTTTGGTTTCCCTTTCAACAAATCTGAAAGTACCCTAGACACCGTGCGTTCCCTGTTGGGCTCTCCTATCCTGTGCAGACAAACTGACAAGACTAGCAAGGCCCATTTTGTGTTCCAACCTTCGAAGGCGCAATGGATCCTAATTTGCCCAGACAGTTCTAAAGTTCTACCATCCCTTGTGGAGTTCGCTCAGGTGAATTTGGACAGGTCAAACGTGACATGATCCCATGACTTCTCGAGGCAGCGGAGGCCGCCAAAGCCTCCCAGGGAGTGGCGCTGCCGGCCATGGCAAAGACGGGCTCAGCGACGAGAGAGAGCGCAAGTACTCATCCCAGAAAATGCTGGGCTCGTTTCCTTTGAGGTTCCCTTAAAGTGGTGTGCCTTGGGGTTTCCGGCTTACCAAACTAGAAAGGGTACCTTAAAAAAGCAAAGCCATATCTTGCCCAGCCCCTGTTTGTGGTTTGCAAGGGAGGGGTTGACCTCCCTATAAACGGTTTTTGGTGCACACATTTTGTAGTGAACCCATTTTGTCGAGAGATGAAGTTGGTCTACATAATGAGGTGCTGCAAAATCGGTGCATGTAGAGGTTCTATGTGGGGGCCATTTGCAAATGCATGTCTTCGATTTATGTATTCGGGTAACTTGTTAGTTGTGCTAATACCTGCATCGCGAAAGGCTGGCGATTGTGGCGCGATTGGGGCACCATCAAAATGTTTGGGTGACTCCTTATTCGAAAACACAATATTTTGCAGAGTTTGCTCCGCGAGTGTCCCCGCTGTGGTCAACCCCAAGGGCCGGCGATTGGAGGGTTTTGAGGGAAAGCAATATTGGATAACCCAAATGTGTCTTGTTTTCTTAACGGTCCATGTTGAGGGGTTGTGCTCGTAGAAATCAGGTTTGATAACTTCGGCATTTTGTAGCGCTTGGGCTTGGTTGAAGCTGTTTGGCTCTGGTGGCGCCACATGGCAACACCCCTTAGGCATCACAAGGCCATCGTTGGACTACAAAGTGAGAGCCCGAGAGCCAACTCGACAAAATGACACCTGGATTTCAGGGGTTGCTAGTGACCACCTGGTAAAAACGGGAAAGAAAAAACACCTGAAACTCAGCGACCCATTTTGCAGATAAGTTGTTCCGCAACCGCCGTCACGGGTTGTAGACGGTTGTCGCAAACTCGCAGTTTTATATACTATGGAAGGGGTGTTCCAACCCTACCCCCTAAATTTTGAGGGGGATGCGCTTGGAGGGACTGTCGCTTCAATTCCTGATCCTCTCTCAGATCCAAAGTAGGCAGGTGAATCTGATGTTTCTACAAAGCCTCCTCAGACAAAGGTGATCATGCAAGTGTCTCTGAAATGGCTGTGGCTCAAATAAATGTACCAAAATGGCCCCCTTGGTAAATGGAACCAAAGAGTAAATCCTGCGTAACCCTAGCTCCTTAATGTTGCGCCACAGCCAAATGTCTTTGGGGCCGGCTGACATCAAGGACGTCCAAAGGATTGGGAGCAATACTCAATGTTCGCCATATAGTATGTTGAAAGCACTTGTTGTCGGAACTTGTTTGGTTGTTACCAAGGACTCCTTACCGTTGCCAACTTGGTTTCCACATTCCTGGATTTGTCTTTCCGAGGTTTGAGTCCGATGTCCTTCGATCCACTAGACTTGCGCTCAGTCATTCCCAATTGTCCAGTAGCGCCTTGTTTCCAGTTCGTTTAGCGAGTTTCCCGCAGTCAACCAACAAACGGATGAAGTCCTGCCTCCGCAGGATGACAGTGGCGCAGCTTAGCAAAGTGCTGAGCGACTTCAAGGCCGGTTTCAAGCCAACCTGCGAGCAGCGCCCTTGGGCCATCTTGAGGGAACTATACTACTCGGTTTTACAGGGTTCGTATGTGGGTTTCTCGAAAAGGCGGACCCCTTTTGGATGGCTTTAAAGGGAAACCAAACGGAGACCAACCACTTCAGCGTGCCTAGTTTCGAGAAGAATCCATATAATATACGGTGCACGCATGTGTTTGTTTATATACGTGTATATATATATATGTATATGTTCCGGGTCCTAGGTCACCCATGGTTGGTTCTGGGTTGGCACAGGGTTGGTGAGCGGTTTGTTGTGGGTTGTTTGAGGGATGGTTAGTTTAGAGTGACTCGGGACAGCCCAATGAGACTGGGAACACACATATATATATATATATTTATACATATGTTACAAGCTTTTTGACCTTGTGGATCGATTCCACCGTCAATGAGTTTTGGGCGCTGCAGATGTTCCAGTGGTTGGCCCGGACTTGCCATGAAGTTTGACTGGCCAATTTGATAATGTCTGCGTCTTGCTAGATTGACCCACAAGCCTTGGTGGAGGTTTTTCCGAAACTGGGATGAAAAGACGAGGCCCACTCGCATGGCCGCATGTAGATGGCAGGCACCTCTGTCCCGTTGTTGCGCTTTCCTTTCTAAGCTCAGAGCGCCAGGGCAACCACTGGAAGCAGCAACATGAGTTGTGGTCAAGGTGGGAAGTCCATGCGAATGATGATGAGCATCTTGGCGCACCCAGTGGCACCCTTCGTTCCTTGGGGCAAATGTTTCCTTTGAAAGCAACCGGCAAAAAAGGGCGACATTTTTTCACCCGCCTCGGGGCTGAGTTCTGGCCTGGCAGAAGAGTGTTTTAAAGAGCATCAACAGAGTCCTTAGCCTCTCCTGCCCTGGGGAGGTCTAGGGAGTAACTTTCAGGATAGTCGAGGATAGTGCAGTTGGGCCAGTTGTTCCAATACAATTTGGTACCGCACTTACTGCTTGGGCATCATGCATCCAGAAATTCCACAGCCGTAAAAGAGTACCATGTTTGTTCCAACCAGACATAATCAACAAACGAGAAGCTTGGAACCCACCAAACAGAAACGGTTGGTGTACCGCTGAAATGGGGGGGGGGGTTGCAAGGATAAAAGATCCTCGAGCTAGAGCTCGAGATGGGACCGACGCTCACAGAGGGGAGTCCGAAAATGGCGACTCTTTTGTATATGGCGTTGAAGAGAAACCAACAGGAAAACAGCTCAATAGTTGGGGGGTATAGTGCACAGAATGATGGCTGTCCCTTTTCTTCGATTTAAAACCACCCCGAAAACGTGCCCCTCACCAAAAAACAACACACCCAGTTGAAGCCCAAAACATCCTCGTGCCTGGGTAGACTGTGCACAGATGTATTTGCAACAATGGAGCCTTCACTCAGCTGTTGGGGTTGTCTATTCATGCAAAGGGTTGCTCCCAGCCACGAGATGGTTTACCCGTGCTGTCTCCCCACGTCCACTTGTCTCCTCACTTTTCTCCCCACTTGGCCTGCTCTTTCTGCTTGTGTTTGATGACTCTGACCTTGTTACGGTGTGTCTTCCCTGCCTTTAGCTGCCGACTCGAACCTTGTCACCGCTTGTCTTGCCTCTCGTCTCCCAGTTTGTCTCCCTGTTTGTGCTTGCTTACAAGGACCCTTGCTGGCTCTCCCTAATTCCTTGTGTCTCCACCTGTCTCCCCATTCTTCTCCGTGTTTGCTCTTGCTCACTCGGACCTTGTCATGCCTTGTCTCCCTATTGTCTCCCCACTTGTCTCCCCACTTGTCTCCACACTTGTCTCCCTGGTTGTGTCCCTGTTGGCGCGTAAGCTTTTTGTTTTCCATGACGACGCTTACTTGCTCTTTCTTTCTGGCCTTAGTGCGAAGCAATGCCTAACCGCTTGTCCTTGACCTTGGGAGCTTGTTTTGGCTTGCTGCCCAGACATTGTCTCGGTTGTTGAGAAACAGTTTTGCCCGAACTACCGCCTATCTCCAGAATGAACAGGGGTACCTTCATCTAGGCTGCAGCACAAAACAATACTAACAAATAGTAAACCAATACTTAGCTTGGTGGAGGCTAGTCTATGCTTTACAGCTTTTCACAACGGCATTTCTGTATCAAAAAACAGGTGCGTCACAACCGTGACTCCCGATACAAGTGTAAAACAGAAACACAAACTTGAACGCGCGTTTTGTTGGCTTTGACTAATCGGGCACCGACGTCATTGCACAGATGTTTGCAGTTTGCACCATCTCCATTTATCCGAGGCTTGCCGCTGGTCGCCTTTCCAGAGAAATCCAGCGAATCTTTAAAGAGCCCCTCAGCTGAAGAGGGCGAGCTCCTGGGAAAGCACTGTGGTCGAGTGCTATCCTATGCCCTGAGGCAAAAGACTGGTATCAGTGGAGTGTTCAATCACCCTTCTTTTGGTTTTCCTTACATTGGGACCGGGGTGCTAAATGTGTGAAACTAAATCAAGCTTGCTCACACCCGCTGTCCCAGTTAGCCTGAAGAGGGTGATCAAAGCAATGGAGCTGGTCTTTCCTTCCTTGACTCAATCTTTGGTGGGGCCATGCCTGACGTGCTGTGTGTCAAACCAAACTTGGAAATGGCAACAACTTCATTCTCCGGCATTCGTTCTGACGTGCGTTTCAAGCAGGGCGGGCGCCGCCGGGAAGGCTTCCTATGATGGGTGCCTTCATGCCACTTGTGGCTCGTGCGGGTCCATTTTGAGCGCAACCCATCGGACTTTGGGGTGGCCCTAGCCGTAGGGGACAGGAGCGCAAGGACATAGCACTTGAAGGGATCGATTACGGGCAACTGTTGAGAATGGCTGGAGTTGAGTCTTCATCCAAATGAATGCGCGATGTTCCCAGTTTCAAAGGATGTCCTGAGAACTGAGAAAACCTCTGGCCATACCGTGCCACACCAAGGGAACGGGGCAACCTGTTGGGTTGTCAAAAGTAATGGCCAACGCCAGACCTTTTCCACACCTCTCAGACCATTCCACGAAGAATAGGTGACGCACTCGACTTTTTTTTTCCGTTTGGAATTGGAATCGTGGCATACCCCTACACAAATCTAAGGACTGCCGCCCTGTGCCGTGGACCCCAATCAGAAAATATAGATGGCGTAACATACATATTAATTGTTCTCCCTATAGATACACATACGTACGAATATGTATGTAAAATTGTCGTGTCCGGGGAACGGATGTTGCCAACGAAGAATATCAAGATGGAACCAGACTGCCAAAAGGCATGAACACGACTCATGTGTTTCATTTTGTTCGAGAATTCAATCGATATGTTTGCACAAAACCACTAGCGATGATGGGGGTGTCGACCACTTTATCTGCAAAGTATGGACTGGTGATGTTTGTTGGGTGTCGACCACTTCATCTTACACCGTATGTACTGGTCATGCTGGGGGTGTCGACCACTTTGTCTAGAACCTCTAGTGTCATCAATAAAAAAAAACAGTCACCATCAGTACCTTTTCGCATCCCCAGCATCGCTGGCGAGGCCTAATGTAACACTTGAATCCTATACAAAAGAATCACCAGCAGGGCCTCTTATGCACCGGGCATGTGCGCCAGGCTTGCTCCCACCGACAAACTAATGATCAGTTTACACAAGATGTGCGATGATAAGGGTTTATGAATTAGTTGTCAGTGCAGCAATTATTTGTTGCTACTCTTCCTGTGTGGCCCTCCTTTTGGCAAGAAGGGGTTGGCGAATCTAGTCAGAAGTTTTTGGAAGCACTGGGACATGCTTGACGCCTTTTACAGATGTTCGGCCTTTGGCACAGCTACGGAAAAGGCAGACAGGCTGGCGACCTGAAAGTTTCCTAAGGCTTGTTTCCACAGAGTACCTCATAAAGGACATGCAAGAGCTGAAGGCCTGCCAGAGGAGCTTCTCGTTCAGTTTGTGTTTTCGGGCTCCTGGGCTGCTCAAAGGCAATCCGCAAGATCTTTTGGGTTACGGGAGGACTTTATAGGGTCCCCTTTGCAGAGGTTGTGCAATAGATGGACTAGCATTGGCCATTCTGAAAGGACAAGTCACGACTGACCTATCGGAGGACCTCCCATGTTGACCCAGTTGCGCAATTTTGCCGAGTTGGCTGTCAAAAATCATGAGCAAGTTGAAATAGGACAAAAAGGTTGCCCAAACCACCCAGGAAATCGTGCAAATGTTAATGGATCTTTTTGAGACCAGAAGCTACGTACTTTCGTGGACTCCTGTATCCCTTTCAGACATAGGCCTACTTCGTGATAGCATTCCCCGCATGTAGGCCGCCATGCTGCTTCAGAGTCACACAGTAAGAGGTTGATCACGCTGCCATTTATGCCATGCTCAAAAGGGCCATTGGTTGCAATATGTGCTCCACAAGCAGACGTAGACCAGGTGTAGACCTTTGAACCGCGCATGGTGCCTGCAAAAACACATACCCTTATTTCCATCGAGCTTTCTCCGTGAAAAATGTGCCTGGGGTGAAGGCAAGTGCCTTTTCCTGCAACATGTTCTCCTGCAAGCTTTGGCCAGGATTTTCCATTGGAATTATCGGGGTTCTTCGCTCTGCAAATCCCTTTCGGACTTTAGTCGTGTTCTCAAATTGCCCTTTCTCCAGCCAGAAGCTGGGGCTGTGAGATCATGCAAATGAAAACGGGGTCACTAGGGGATTTGCGACGTCACGCATGATGAAGGATATGTTCTCTCTCGGGATGCTTTGCTGAAAGGTATGTTGGCCAATCTGGGAGAAGAAATCGGGGTGTTTAAGGGTTTGCGGTTTGCTTTCGGGTTTTGTAAAGGGTCTTGGGATGTGTTGGGGATTTTTAGGGGTTTTTGTAAGGGCCTGCTTTTTCCCGTTGAAGGCGGACGAGGGCAATGGCCCGTGCCGATGCTGCGCCTATAAGAGAGTCCACGTGGCGTAGGACGCAAAGCCGTGAGGCCGGGCTGTCGATCCCCGTTGCAAACAAAAACGGGTCGTTGCCCAAGGGCCACTATATCTCCATGGAAACATCACCTTGTGAGCCCCGTTCGGGCAATCTTCCTTTTTGGTGCAGACTCAACTCACCTTTGCCGCCTTTGCCTTTATGTGGCCCTTTTGACCAACAGAAAGTCAACCTTTTGTGACGGGTTCTTCGGGCAGAGTCGTTGGCCTTATAGCGCAGCGAGAGGACGTGCAGAGGAATATTTACACGCTGACGCGACACAGCCGGCCACCTGGCACCTTGACCTGGCCGTTCTGTCACTTCCCTTTCCGTTAATTCCGATCAGTTCCCGAGATTTGAACCTCGCCGTGTGAGTCGCAGTCCTCCCCTCTGTTCTTGTCAGTTTCCGTGACTTCAGTCCGCCTCCCATTCGACGTCAGTTTCCTGCACATCCCTTCATTTCGCAGTTTCTCTTCGTTTTCCATAATTTCCACAATTTGTTTTCGTTTCCTTCTTCGGTTCCCCTCGTCTGACCTTGCATTTGCCTGCATTTTGGCTCTCTCTCCAGTGCCCCCCTCAAATTCGTGCAATTCCTTTGATGTCCATTTCGTGGACTTCCAGTCACGCCTGCTTCCAATTTTCCGCCCCTTGTTTGGCATCGCCAGCATGCATAGCATCATCCGCATCATCCGGAATGATGCTGGCAGTGCTGGGGGTGTAGTCCGGTATTAGGCACCCCCGGAGATGATACAAAAATCCTCGCAAATCGCCTAAACCAATCCGCAAATCCTTCGCCCCTTATAAGGGAGGGCCCAGCATAAAACGTATGCGCATGTTCTGCGCATGTTCTGCGCATGGTCGGCGGCATGGGGCGCGTGGCCTTATACCTGAAGGTAATACCTGAAGGTAAGCCCTACCGGGCTTTGGCCTGCGGCCCGATCACGTCCGGTGGCCGGATTTATGAGAGCACTTATTTACACGCTGACGCGACACAGCCGGCCACCGGGCACCTTGACCTGGCCGTTCTGTCACTTCCCTTTCCGTTAATTCCGATCAGTTCCCGAGATTTGAACCTCGCCGTGTCAGTCGCAGTCCTCCCCTCTGTTCTTGTCAGTTTCCGTGACTTCAGTCCGCCTCCCATTCCACGTCAGTTTCCTGCACATCCCTTCATTTCGCAGTTTCCCTTCGTTTTCCATAATTTCCACAATTTGTTTTCGTTTCCTTCTTCGGTTCCCCTCGTCTGACCTTGCATTTGCCTGCATTTTGGCTTCTCTCCAGTGCCCCCCTGAAATTCGTGCAATTCCTTTGATGTCCATTTCGTGGACTTCCAGTCACGCCTGCTTCCAATTTTCCGCCCCTTGTTTGGCATCGCCAGCATGCATAACATCATCCGCATCATCCGGAATGATGCTGGCAATGCTGGGGGTGCAGTCCGGTATTAGGCACCCCCTAAAATACTCGTTTTTGGACGCTGCGGGGAGATGCTACAAAATTCCTTGGAAATCGCCTAAACCAATGGAATGATGCTGGCATTGCTGGGGGTGTAGTCCGGTATTAGGCACCCCCTAAAAATACTCGTTTGTGGACTCGTTTTTGGACGCTGCGGGGAGATGATACAAAAATCCTCGGAAATCGCTTAAACCAATCCGCAAATCCTTCGCCCCTTATAAGGGAGGGCCCAGCATAAAACGTATGCGCATGTTCTGCGCATGTTCTGCGCATGTTCTGCGTATGGTCGGCGGCATGGGGCGCCCTACCGGGCTTTGGCCTGCGGCCCGATCACGTCCGGTGGCCGGATTTACACGCTGACGCGACACAGCCGGCCACCGGGCACCTTGCCCCGCCCGTTCTGTTCTGTCACTTCCCTTTCCGGTAAGTCCGATGAGTAGATGTTAAGATTTAAAAATAAGATTTAAAAATTCTAAACACTTTGAGATTCTAAGGGTCTCAGATTTGAAGACTTTTGGAATTTAAGGCTTCAATGGTTTAAGAATTAAGGTTTTAAGATTCAAAGACTTAAGGTGTTTGAAGGTTATAACAGCCAGGCCATTGCCCAGCCATTTTCCATCCATTATCAGATTTCGAAGGCTTTAAGATTTTATTTTTGGTGAGATTTTCAGATTGGCGACTTTCGGAACTTAAGATTTTAAGATCTTAAGATGTCAAGACTTCAAAATTTCAAGATTAAGAGTTTAAGGAATTTAGAATATAGCCCGGATTGAAGGAATTTTCTTATATTTTACTTGTTTATGAATTTAAGATTTTCAGATTGCAATAGTTCGAGGTGTAAAGAACTTAAGTTTTTGAAGCTTTTAAGATTCTGAGATTTTAAGAGTTTGGGAATTTAGGAATTTCAATTTTTAAGATTTTAACATCTGAAGATTCAAAGACATGAGGGTTTCTGTCACTTCCCTTTCCTGTAAGTCCGATGAGTAGATGTTAAGATTTCAAATTCTAAAAACTTTGAGATTCTAAGGGTCTCAGATTTGAAGACTTTCGGAATTGAAGGTTTCAATGGTTTAAGAATTAAGGTTCTAAGATTCGAAGATTTAAGGTTTTTGAAGGTTATAACAGCCAGGCCATTGCCCAGCCATTTTCCATCCATTATCAGATTTCGAAGGCTTTAAGATTTTATTTTTGGTGAGATTTTCAGATTTGGCGACTTTCGGAATTTAAGATTTTAAGATCTTAAGATGTCAAGACTTCAAAATTTCAAGATTAAGAGTTTAAGGAATTTAGAATATAGCCCGGATTGAAGGAATTTTATTATATTTTACTTGTTTATGAATTTAAGATTTTCAGATTGCAATAGTTCGAGATTTAAAGAATTTAAGTTTTTGAAGCTTTTAAGATTCTGAGATTTTAAGATTTTGAGAATTTCGGAATTTCATATTTTAAGATTTTAACATCTGAAGATTCAACGACATGAGGGTTTTAAGAAGTCAAGATTCGAAGACTTGAGGATGATTATATTTTCAGGTTGCAAGATTCTATCTTCTAAGGTTGTAATTTTAAGATCTTAAGGTTTCAAGATTTCAAAAATTCAAGATTAAGAGTTTAAGGAAGTTAAAATATAGCCGGGATTGAAGGAAGGTAATATTTTAATAATTTAAGGTTTTCAGATTTCAATTGTTCGAGGCTTAAAGAATTTAAGTTTTTAAAGCTTTTCAAGATTCTGAGATTTTAAGATTGTAAGACTTAAGGAATTTCATATTTTAAGAGTTTCAGATCTCAAGATTCTAAGACATAAGGTTTTTAAGGTTTCAAGATTCGAAGACTTGAGGAAGTTTTTATATTTTCAGACAATTTTCAGATTTTAAGATTCTAAGTTCTAAGATTTTAAGATCTTGAGATTCTAAGATTGATTGTCAGATTTTCATTTAAGATTTTAAGAATCTAAGACTTTAGGATTTTGAGATTTCAATCCAGGCCATTTTCCATCCATTTTCCATCCACTTTAGATTTTAAGATTTTCAGGTTGCACGTTTTCGGCAAAATTGGCCCGACTTAGAGGACAACATCCCCCGCATCGCCAGCATACATAACATCATCCGCATCATCCGGGATGATGCTTGCAATGCTGGGGGTGTTGTCCAGTATTAGGCACCCCCTAAAAAAGCTCGTTTTTGGACTCGTTTTTGGGCGCTGCGGGGAGATGCTACAAAAATCCTCGGAAATCGCCTAAGCCAATCCGCAAATCCTTCGCCCCTTATAAGGGTGGGCCCAGCGCAAAAAACGTATGCGCATGGTCCGAGCATGGTCGGCGCATGTTCTGCGCATGGTCGGCGGCATGGGGCGCGCGGCCTTATACCTGAAGGTAAGCAGAGGGACACCGGGCACCTTGACCTGGCCGTTCTGTCACTTCCCTTTCCGTTAATTCCGATCAGTTCCCGAGATTTGAACCTCGCCGTGTCAGTCGCAGTCCTCCCCTCTGTTCTTGTCAGTTTCCGTGACTTCAGTCCGCCTCCCATTCCACGTCAGTTTCCTGCACATCCCTTCATTTCGCAGTTTCCCTTCGTTTTCCATAATTTCCACAATTTGTTTTCGTTTCCTTCTTCGGTTCCCCTCGTCTGACCTTGCATTTGCCTGCATTTTGGCTTCTCTCCAGTGCCCCCCTGAAATTCGTGCAATTCCTTTGATGTCCATTTCGTGGACTTCCAGTCACGCCTGCTTCCAATTTTCCGCCCCTTGTTTGGCATCGCCAGCATGCATAACATCATCCGCATCATCCGGAATGATGCTGGCAATGCTGGGGGTGTAGTCCGGTATTAGGCACCCCCTAAAATACTCGTTTTTGGACGCTGCGGGGAGATGCTACAAAATTCCTTGGAAATCGCCTAAACCAATGGAATGATGCTGGCATTGCTGGGGGTGTAGTCCGGTATTAGGCACCCCCTAAAAATACTCGTTTGTGGACTCGTTTTTGGACGCTGCGGGGAGATGATACAAAAATCCTCGGAAATCGCTTAAACCAATCCGCAAATCCTTCGCCCCTTATTAAGCGAGGCCCAGCATAAAACGTAAGCGCATGTTCTGCGCATTGTCCTGCGTATGGTCGGCGCATGGGGCGCCCCAAAACACCGGCTTTGGCCTGCGGCCCGATCACGCCGGGTGGCCGTATTTTAAGGGCTGCCGCACAGCGGCCACCGGGCACCTTTGCCCTGTTGCCCCGCCCGTTCTGTTCTGTCATTGATCCCTTTCCGGTAAGCCCGATGAGTAGATGTTAAATTTAAAAATAAATTTAAAAAATTCTAAACACTTTGAGATTCTAAGGGTCTCAGATTTGAAGACTTTTGGAATTTAAGGCTTCAATGGTTTTAGAATTAAGGTTTTAAGATTCAAAGACTTAAGGTGTTTGAAGTTATAACAGCCAGGCCATTGCCCAGCCATTTTCCATCCATTATCAGATTTCGGAAGCTTTAAGATTTTATTTTTGGTGAGATTTTCAGATTTGGCGACTTTCGGAATGCAAGATTTTAAGATACTTACTGCCATGAAGACTTCAAAATTTTCAAGCTCCCCAAACACCGAATTTAGCAATATAGCCCGGATTGAAGGGTAATTTTCTTATATTTTACTCCTGATTATGATATTAAGATTCTCAGATTGCAATAGTTCGAGGTGGTAAAGACTCAAGTTTTTGAAGCTTTAAGATTCTGAGATTTTAAGAGTTTAGGAATTTAGGAATCTTCAATTTTTAAGATTTAACCATCTGAAAGATTACAAAGACTGAGGTTTTTCTGTAACTTCCCTTTCCTGTTAAGTCGCATGACGTAGATGTTAAGATTTAAAAATTCTAAACACTTTGAGATTCTAAGGGTATCAGATTTGAAGACTTTTGGAATTTAAGGCTTCAATGGTTTAAGAATTAAGGTTTTAAGATTCAAAGACTTAAGGTGTTTGAAAGTTATAACAGCCAGGCCTTTGCCCAGCCATTTTCCATCCATTATCAGATTTCGAAGGCTTTAAGATTTTATTTTTGGTGAGATTCTCAGATTTGGCGGCGACTTTCGGAATGTAAGATTTTAAGATCTTAAGATGTCAAGACTTCAAAATTTCAAGATTAAGAGTTTAAGGAATTTAGAATATAGCCCGGATTGAAGGAATTTTATTATATTTTACTTGTTTTGTATTTAAGATTTTCAGATCGGCAATAGTTCGAGATTTAAAGGAATTTAAGTCTTTTGAAAGTTTTAGTTTCTGAGATTTTTACAGATTTTTGAGAATTTCGGAATTCATATTTCTAGATTTTATACACTCTGAAGATTCCTCACGGACATTGATTGGTTTTTAAGAAGTCAAGATTCGAAGACTTGAGGATGATTATATTTTCAGGTTGCAAGATTCTATCTTCTAAGGTTGTAATTTTAAGATCTTAAGGTTTCAAGATTTCAAAAATTCAAGATTAAGAGTTTAAGGAAGTTAAAATATAGCCGGGATTGAAGGAAGGTAATATTTTAATAATTTAAGGTTTTCAGATTTCAATTGTTCGAGGCTTAAAGAATTTAAGTTTTTAAAGCTTTTCAAGATTCTGAGATTTTAAGATTGTAAGACTTTAGGAATTTCATATTTTAAGAGTTTCAGATCTCAAGATTCTAAGACATAAGGTTTTTAAGGTTTCAAGATTCGAAGACTTGAGGAAGTTTTTATATTTTCAGATTTTAAGATTCTAAGTTCTAAGATTTTAAGATCTTGAGATTCTAAGATTGATTGTCAGATTTTCATTTAAGATTTTAAGAATCTAAGACTTTAGGATTTTGAGATTTCAATCCAGGCCATTTTCCATACATTTTCCATCCACTTTAGATTTTAAGATTTTCAGGTTGCACGTTTTCGGCAAAATTGGCCCGACTTAGGGGACAACATCACCCGCATCGCCAGCATGCATAACATCATCCGCATCATCCGGGATGATGCTTGCAATGCTGGGGGTGTTGTCCAGTATTAGGCACCCCCTAAAAATGCTCGTTTTTGGACTCGTTTTTGGGCGCTGCGGGGAGATGCTACAAAAATCGCCTAAACCAATCCGCGAATCCTTCGCCCCTTATAAGGGCGGGCCCAGCGGCAAAAAATAAAACGTATGCGCATGGTCTACCGAGGCATGGTCGGCGCATGTTATGCGCATGTTTTCGTCATTTTTTCTCCATGGTCGGCGGCATGGGGCGCGCGGCATTCATACCATGAAGGTATGCAGAGGGACACCGGGACTTTTTTGTCAAGCACAAGAGACGCCCTGTGACGGGAGAGCGTCACCAGCTGGTAGGCACCAAATGAATGAACATGAACAGGTCCGTCATCGTGCCGTCCAGGCCATTGAAGGTTGAAAAACCGGGCAAGGTCGCACGAGCGGGTGCTGACACATCTCGCGGCATCTTGGGCAGGCGCTCGGTGGAAGCGGAACATGAAGCTGTGGCGCAGGTAGCCCACGCGGCCGATGTCGATGGCTTTGGCCTGCGGCCCCACGATCACAGGACGGTGGCCGGATTTACACGCTGACGCGACACAGCCGGCCACCGGGCACCTTGCCCTGCCCGTTCTGTTCTGTCACTTCCCTTTCCAGTAGATGTTAAGATTTAAAAATAAGATTTAAAAATTCTAAACACTTTGACATTCTAAGGGTCTCAGATTTGAAGACTGTCGGAATTTAAGGTTTCAAAGGTTTAAGAATTAGGTTTTAAGAGTCAAACATTTAAAGTTTTTGAAGGTTACAACAGCCAGGCCATTGCCCAGCCATTTTCCATCTATTATCAGATTTCGAAGGCTTTAAGATTTTATTTTTCGGAGATTTTCAGATTTGGCGACTTTCGGAAAATTTAATGTTTTTAAGTTTTTAAGTTCAAGACTTCAAAATTTTGAAGATTAAGAGTTTAAGGGATTTAAGGTATATGCCGGATTGAAGGAATTTTCTTATATTTTACTTGTTTATGAATTTAAGATTTTCAGATTGCAATAGTTCGAGATTTAAAGAATTTAAGTTTTTGAAGCTTTTAAGATTCTGAGATTTTAAGAGTTTGGGAATTTAGGAATTTCATATTTTAAGACTTTAACATCTGAAGATTCAAAGACATGAGGGGTTCTGTCACTTCCCTTTCCGGTAAGTCCGATGAGTAGATGTTAAGATTTAAAAATAAGATTTCAAAATTCTAAACACTTTGAGATTCTAAGGGTCTCAGATTTGAAGACTTTCGGAATTGAAGGTTTCAATGGTTTAAGAATTAAGGTTCTAAGATTCGAAGATTTAAGGTTTTTGAAGGTTATAACAGCCAGGCCATTGCCCAGCCATTTTCCATCCATTATCAGATTTCGAAGGCTTTAAGATTTTATTTTTGGTGAGATTTTCAGATTTGGCGACTTTCGGAATTTAAGATTTTAAGATCTTAAGATGTCAAGACTTCAAAATTTGAAGATTAAGAGTTTAAGGAATTTAGAATATAGCCCGGATTGAAGGAATTTTATTATAATTTACTTGTTTATGAATTTAAGATTTTCAGATTGCAATAGTTCGAGATTTAAAGAATTTAAGTTTTTGAAGCTTTTAAGATTCTGAGATTTTAAGATTTTGAGAATTTAGGAATTTCATATTTTAAGATTTTAACATCTGAAGATTCAAAGACATGAGGGTTTTAAGAAGTCAAGATTCGAAGACTTTAGGATGTTTATATTTTCAGGCTGTAAGATTCTAACTTCTAAGGTTGTAATTTTAAGATCTTAAGGTTTCAAGATTTCAAAATTCAAGATTAAGAGTTTAAGGAATTTAAAATATAGCCCGGATTGAAGGAAGGTAATATTTTAATAATTTAAGATTTTCAGATTTCAATTGTTCGAGGTTTAAAGAATTTAAGTTTTTAAAGCTTTTTAAGATTCTGAGATTTTAAGATTGTAAGACTTTAGGAATTTCATATTTTAAGAGTTTAAGATCTCAAGATTCTAAGACATAAGGTTTTTAAGGTTTCAAGATTCGAAGACTTTAGGAGTTTTTATATTTTCAGATTTTAAGATTCTAAGTTCTAAGATTTTAAGATCTTGAGATTCTAAGATTGATTGTCAGATTTTCATTTAAGATTTTAAGAATCTAAGACTTTAGGATTTTGAGATTTCAATCCAGGCCATTTTCCATCCATTTTCCATCCACTTTAGATTTTAAGATTTTCAGGTTGCACGTTTTCGGCAAAATTGGCCCGACTTAGAGGACAACATCCCCCGCATCGCCAGCATGCATAACATCATCCGCATCATCCGGGATGATGCTTGCAATGCTGGGGGTGTTGTCCAGTATTAGGCACCCCCTAAAAATGCTCGTTTTTGGACTCGTTTTTGGGCGCTGCGAGGAGATGCTACAAAAATCCTCGCAAATCGCCTAAGCCAATCCGCAAATCCTTCGCTCCTTATAAGGGTGGGCCCAGCGCAAAACGTATGCGCATGGTCCGAGCATGGTCGGCGCATGTTCTGCGCATGGCCTGAAGGTAAGCCCTACCGGGCTTTGGCCTGCGGCCCGATCACGTCCGGTGGCCGGATTTACACGCTGACGCGACACAGCCGGCCACCGGGCACCTTGCCCTGCCCGTTCTGTCACTTCCCTTTCCGGTAAGTCCGATGAGTAGATGTTAAGATTTACAAAGTCTAAAAACCTTGAGATTCTAAGGGTCTCAGATTTGAAGACTTTTGGAATTTAAGGTTTCAATGGTTTAAGAATTAAGGTTTTAAGATTCAAAGATTTAAGGTTTTTGAAGGTTATAACAGCCAGGCCATTGCCCAGCCACTTTCCATCCACTATCAGATTTCGAAGGCTTCAAGATTTTAGTTTTTGTGAAGTTTTTCAGATTTGGCGACTTTCGGAATTTAAGATTTTAAGATCTTAAGATGTCAAGACTTCAAAATTTCAAGATTAAGAGTTTAAGGAATTTAGAATATAGCCCGGATTGAAGGACTTTTATTATATTTTACTTGTTTATGAATTTATGATTTTCAGATTGCAATAGTTCGAGATTTAAAGAATTTAAGTTTTTGAAGCTTTTAAGATTCTGAGACTTTAAGATTTTGAGAGTTTCGGAATTTCATATTTTAAGATTTTAACATCTGAAGATTCAAAGACATGAGGGTTTCTGTCACTTCCCTTTCCTGTAAGTCCGATGAGTAGATGTTAAGATTTCAATATTCTAAACACTTTGAGATTCTAAGGGTCTCAGATTTGAAGACTTTTGGAATTTAAGGTTTCAATGGTTTAAGAATTAAGGTTTTAAGATTCAAAGATTTAAGGTTTTTGAAGGTTGTAACAGCCAGGCCATTGCCCAGCCATTTTCCATCCATTATCAGATTTCGGATGTTTTAAGAGTTTATTTTTTGTGAGATTTTCAGATTTGGCGACTTTCGGAATTTAAGATTTTAAGATCTTAAGATGTCAAGACTTCAAAATTTCAAGGTTAAGAGTTTAAGGAATTTAAAATATAGCCCGGATTAAAGGAATTTTATTATATATTTTTCTTGTTTATGAATTTAAGATTTTCAGATTGCAATAGTTCGAGATTTAAAGAATTTAAGTTTTTGAAGCTTTTAAGATTCTGAGATTGAAGATTTTGAGAATTTAGGAAATTCATATTTTAAGGTTTTATCATCTGAAGATTCAAAGACATGAGGGTTTTAAGAAGTCAAGATTCGAAGACTTTAGGATGTTTATATTGTCAGGCTGTAAGATTCTAACTTCTAAGGTTGTAATTTTAAGATCTTAGGGTTTCAAGATTTCAAAATTTCAGGATTAAGAGTTTAAGGAATTTAAAATATAGCCCGGATTGAAGGAATGTAATATTTTAATTAAGATTTTCAGATTTCAATTGTTCGAGGTTTAAAGAATTTAAGTTTTTAAAGCTTTTTAAGATTCTGAGATTTTAAGATTGTAAGACTTTAGGAATTTCATATTTTAAGAGTTTAAGATCTCAAGATTCTAAGACATAATGTTTTTAAGATTTCAAGATTCGAAGACTTTCCACGCGTAGAAACGAGACTGTCTGGGATTCTACGGGCTCATGTGAGGTGTATCACGAATCTGTAGTCCGAACCAAGTGGCTACTGGCCAAGAGTTTCACACTGCTCGAATCGATAGGTCCCCAGACACCTTGCGCAGGGACCTATCCGTAAGCACTTAATTGCATGGACTCGCGTTGCCTTGCTCTGTTTTTTGGTTTCAAGAGATAGTGCTGCAAGCCCCGCGGCGAGTCCGAATCTGGAGCGAGCCTGCTTAATTCGTTCTCCCGCACACGTGCAAAGATTTTAAGAATCTATCACTTTAGGATTTTGAGATTTCAATCCAGGCCATTTTCCATCCATTTTCCATCCACTTTAGGATTTTAAGATTTTCAGGTCGCACGTTTTCGGCAAAATTGGCCAGACTTAGGGGACAACATCCCCAGCATCCCCCGCATCACCGGCATCATCCGCATCAATGCCCGCCAAGGATGCGGATGATGCGGGTGATGCCGGGGATGTTTAAGACTGTAGGAATTTCATATTTTAAGAGTTTAAGATCGCAAGATTCTAAGACATAAGGGTTTTAAGATTTCAAGATTCGAAGACTTTAGGATGTTTTTATATTTTCAGATTTTAAGATTCTAAGTTCGAAGATTTTATGATCTCGAGATTCTATTATTGATTGTTAGATTTTAATTTAAGATTTTAAGAATCTAAGACTTTAGGATTTGGAGATTTCAATCCAGGCAATTTTCCAGCCATTTTCCATCCACTTTAAGATTTTAAGATTTTCAGGTTGCACGTTTTCGGCAAAGTTGGCCCGACTTAGGGGACAACATCCCCAGCATCCCCCGAGACTTTAGGATGTTTTTATATTTTCAGATTTTAAGAGGCGGCACTGGGCGGCAGCCCTTAAATATGGGCGTGTTTTTTGAGGGAATTCTAAGTTCGAAGATTTTAAGATCTCGAGATTCTAAGATTGATTGTTAGATTTTAGTTTAAGATTTTAAGAATCTAAGACTTTAGGATTTTGAGATTTCAATCCAGGCCATTTTCCATCCATTTTCCATCCACTTTAAGATTTTAAGAAGTTGCACGTTTTCGGCAAAGTTGGCCCGACTTCAGGGACAACATCCCCAGCATCCCCCGCATCACCGGCATCATCCGCATCATCCGCATCAATGCCCGCCAAGGATGCGGATGATGCAGGTGATGCCGGGGATGCTGTCCACTATGGGCACCCCCCAAAAAACACTCGTTTTTTGACTCCGCGGGGAGATGCTCAAAAAGCCGCCAAAAATCGCCTGAACAAATCCGGAAATCCTTCGCCCCTTATAAGGGCGGGCCCAGCGTATAGCGCATGGTCGGCTCATGGTCGGCAGTGGTCGGCGGCACAGGGCGGCCGGCCCTATACCTGAAGGTAGGCCCTCCGGGCCTAGGCCTTCGGCCGTATCACGGACCACAAGCCCCCGGTGGCCGGATTTACACGCTGACGCGACACAGCCGGCCACCGGGCACCTTGCCCTGCCCGTTCTGTCACTTCCCTTTCCGGTAAGTCCGATGAGTAGATGGTAAGATTTTCAGATTCTAAAAACTTTGAGATTCTAAGGGTCTCAGATTTGAAGACTTTTGGAATTTAAGGTTTCAATGGTTTAAGAATTAAGGTTTTAAGATTCAAAGAGTTAAGGTTTTTGAAGGTTATAACAGCCAGGCCATTGCCCAGCCATTTTCCATCCATTATCAGAGTTCGAAGGCTTTAAGATTTCATTTTTGGTGAGATTTTCAGATTTGGCGACTTTCGGAATTTAAGATTTTAAGATCTTAAGATGTCAAGACTTCAAAATTTGAAGATTAAGAGTTTAAGGAATTTAAAATATAGCCCGGATTGAAGGAATTTTCTTATATTTTACTTGTTTATGAATTTAGATTTTCAGATTGCAATAGTTCGAGATTTAAAGAATTTAAGTTTTTGAAGCTTTTAAGATTCTGAGATTTTAAGGTTTTGAGAATTTCGGAATTTCAAATTTTCAGATTTTAACATCTGAATATTCAACGACATGAGGGTTTTAAGAACTCAAGATTCGAAGACTTGAGGATGTTTATATTTTCAGGTTGCAAGATTCTATCTTCTAAGGTTGTAATTTTAAGATCTTAAGGTTTCAAGATTTCAATCATTCAAGATTAAGAGTTTAAGGAAGTTAAAGCCCGGACTGAAGGAATGTAATATTTTAATAATTTAAGATTTTCAGATTTCAATTGTTCGAGGCTTAAAGAATTTAAGTTTTTAAAGCTTTTTAAGATTCTGAGATTTTAAGATTGGACTTTAGGATCATATTTTAAGAGTTTAAGATCTCAATCATCTTCATAAGATTCTAAGTTCTGATTTTGATCATTCTAAGATTGATTGTTAGATTTTTAATTTAAGATTTTAAGATCTCGAGATTCTAAGATTGATTGTTAGATTTTAGTTTAAGATTTTAAGAATCTAAGACTTTAGGATTTTGAGATTTCAATCCAGGCCATTTTCCATCATTTTCCATCAGCACGCCATTGGCCCGACTTCAACATCCCCAGCATTCACCGGCATCATCCGCATCATGCCCGCCAAGGATGCGGATGATGCAGGTGATGCCGGGGATGTCCACTATGGGCACCACCCAAAAAACACTCGTTTTTTGACTCCTCGAGGAGATGCTCAGCCGCCAAAACTCGCCTGAACATCCGGAAATCCTTCGCCCCTTATAAGGGCGGGCCCAGCGCAAAAGTATAGCGCAAGGTCGGCGCATGGTCGGCAGTGGTCCGCGGCACAGGGCGGCCGGCCCTGAAGGTAGGCCCTGCGGGCCTAGGCCTTCGGCCGTATCACGGACCACGGGGTCTGAAGCCCCCCGGTGGCCGGATTTAAGGGCTGCCGCCCAGTGCCGCCGACCCCTGGATTTAGTTGTGGTTTTCGAGCAACCAAAAACATGACCCAAATGGCATCTGAAGCGAGGTGATCCTCATCATCTTCATGATGATGGTCATCGCCTTCATCATCGTCATCATGATATTCTTCTATCATTTCAAATGCGGTATTAGGCATCCTTGGTAATGCAGAGGATGCTACGATGATAGTTATCATGACAGTCATCCGCAGCTTTGGTAATGCAGAGGATGCTACGATGATAGTTGTCATAAGAGTCATCATCCTTATCATCTTCATGATGATTGTCATCCTAGTCATCGCCTTCATCATCGTCATCATGATTTTCTTCTATCATTCTTCTATACACATTTGAAAAGCATCCTTGGTAATGCAGAGGATGCTACGATGATAGTTTTGGGCGCTGCGGGGAGATGCTACAAAAATCCGTCATCATACTTGTCATCATCATCATCATCATCTCTTCCTTAGGCATCCTTGGTAATGCAGAGGATGCTACGATGATAGTTCCGCAGCTTTGGTAATGCAGAGGATGCTACGATGATAGTTATCACAAGAGTCATCATCCTTATCATCTTCATGATGATTGTCATCATAGTCATCGCCTGCATGCCTTCATCATTGTCATCATGATCATCATCATCATCTCTTTCTTCTATCTTTCTTCTATATACATTTCAAATGTGGCGTTAGGCACCCTTGGTAATGCAGAGAATGCTACGATGATAGGTATCATGACAGTCATCCGCAGCTTTGGTAATGCAGAGGATGCTACGATGATAGTTATCATAAGAGTCATCATCCTTATCATCTTCATGATGATTGTCATCATAGTCATCGCCTTCATCATTGTCATCATGATTGTCATCATTATCATCATCTCTTTCTTCTATCTTTCTTCTATGTACAAAGATCATAACACCCTTTGCATCACCAGTGCTGCCTAATAAGAGATGATGATGACATCCTCGGCATCACCAGTGCCGGCTAACAAGAGATGATGATAACCATGATGGTAGTGATGATGAGGATGAGGACTGTGATGATAAGTATCGTCGTAGCATCCTTTGCATTGCCAATGGGGTCTAACGTCACTTTTGAAATGCATAAAAGAATAAGAATAAGAATGAGATGATGATGATCATCATGATGATGATGAGAAGAGCGATGACAGCATAATAAGGATTATCACGATGATGATTATGATGATAACTATCATCGTAACACCCTTTGCATCACCAGTGCTGCCTAACAAGAGATGGTGATGACCGTGATGTTTACTGATGACAAGGATGAGGACTGTGATGATAACTATCATCGTAGCATCCTCGGCATCATCAGTGCCGGCCAAAAAGAGATGATGATGACCATGATGATAGTGATGATAAGGATGAGGACTGTGATGATAACTACCATCGCAGCATCCTCTGCATTGCCAATGGGGCCTAACGTTACTTTTGAAATGCATATAAGAATAAGAACAAGAATGAGATGGATGATCATCATGATGATGATGAGAAGAGCGATCATCCTAAAAAGGATGATCATGATGATGATTATGATGATAACTATCATCATAACACCCTTTGCATCACCAGTGCTGCCTAATAAGAGATGATGATGACATCCTCGGCATCACCAGTGCCGGCTAACAAGAGATGATGATGACCATGATGATAGTGATGATAAGGATGAGGACTGTGATGATAACCATCATCGTAGCATCCTCTGCATTGCCAATCACTTTTCAAATGCATATAAGAATAAGAATAAGAATGAGATGATGATGATCATCATGATGATGATGAGAAGAGCGATGACATCATAATAAGGATGATCATGATGATGATTATGATGACAACTATCATCATAACACCCTTTGCATCACCAGTGCTGCCTAACAAGAGATGATGATGACATCCTCGGCATCACCGTGCCGGCTAATAAGAGATGATGATGTTGAAGGATATAGAAATGATGATGATGATGTTGACGATAAGAATGATGAAGGATCATATCGATGATGATGATAATGATGATGATGGGCATCCGTATGATGCCAGTAGTCATATGCTTGCCTCAAAGATTAATCCATGCGCTTGTACTGCAACCACCCTTCCCGTGCGCCTCCCCTTTGAGGAGAAGGGGTCGGCGGACTTGCAGCAAGATACGCAGCACACGCACAGCAGGATGCACGAGAGCAGATACAGACCGAAAGACACGCGAGCACATGTTGAGCGCACACGCAGAGCAAGATGCACGAGACCACGCCATGCAGAACTAGAGCAAGTTGCATGAGAGAACGTGCGCAGCAAATTGCGCGAGAGGAAGCGCGCAGCAAATAGCGCGAGAGAAACGAGCGGACAATTGCACGAAAGGGTGTGCGCAGCAAATTGCAGAGAGAACGCGAATACGGGCGAACAAATTAATTAGAATATATATGTACCAAGCTCGGTGAATATGTATCACAGCAATTGCGCGAACATGCGCGGCAAAGTAGACGAGTACGCGGCAGCAAATTGCACGAGAACATGCAGAGCAAACTGCACGGCCAGCTTGCGCGAGAAAGCTTGCTCGAGACATCCTGCAGCAAATTGAGATAGATGTTTAAGCCGGAGCGGTGGGCCAAACCCACTCTGCGAAAATGACCCCTCCGCGTGGATCGGGTTGGTCGAAGTTCCAACCCTCGAGGTGTTTGCTGCTTTTCGTGCCACTCTGCGTGGATTGATGTGGTTGAGGTTCAACTTTTGACGCTATTTTGCTGGTTGGTGTCGACCCTCTTAGCCTATGGGCTAGCTCGACATTTATGTTTAGTCATTGGTAAACTGCGTCAAACCTGCGGTGGTGCCGGTGGTGTCGACTTTATGTCTACGGAGCAGCAAAACATCCTGCTTTTAGGTAACTAGGACCATTTGGCCGTTTCAGCCTACTAAGACTTTCCAAGGGTATCCAGCGAATTGTGATTGCACTTGTCCGCAATTGCTTCAATAGGCAGTTTCAACGCGACTGAAACCCGAATCCGTCCGGCATCTACTTTCAGTCAACGAGACGCATAATTTTGCTCGTTACTGCCACGGTGGCGGTGTCGAATCGAGCGCTGGAAGATGGCAAAGAGAACAACGGTCTTGTTGCCCAGACACGAGCAGAATCGGGTCCCATAAAGGGCGAAGTGAAGTGAGCAAAAGTAGGCGAAGTGAGAACATTATATTCCGGATGTCACATGTCCTTGCAGTGTTGATCATGCCCGTTTTTCCCTGGTTGTCCGCTGCGACTCGACCTTTGGAGCCGGTCACAAGAATGCACATGATGTCCATCCTCAGACTACACATTTGCATGTAGTACACAGGGTATATACACGTAATGCGTACAATACAAACATTGAAATGCCATATGCATATGATACGCATGTTATATACGTCACATGCATTGCGTACAGCAATATGTATATGATAAGGCATATAAGAAAATCGGTATTTATATACGATTTGCAGTTTGCAATGAACAATTGACCCTGAACGTGTGTTGTGTTGTATAGTTGATCGCATCTCCGAATTGGTGATCGGCAGATATCGCGCTTGTCGACCTTGAGTTCATCGCAGCAACGCATCAACCACCTTGGTGAGGGTGTTTTTTGTTTGCATGTTTTGATGAAGATTCGTGACACACCAACCTGCGTCTCGTCCGGTGCGAGGAAAGTCGGGTGGGGGCTGAGTGGGTCCAAGCTCCATTCTTGAGTCCGCGTCGCGACGCGCTTGGTTTCACGGCCAGCTAAATAAACACGTCCAGTGTCAAGCCGTTTGTTGTCTGGCATCACCATTTCAATGTAGACACACCTTGCCAGTATGTGGTTTGTCCATGGCCTGAGCTATCTAGAGCGAACACCGTTTGGGGCATGCAACAAGCACATTGATTCTAAATTTGAAGTGATAGCTGAAGCTGTGCTTGGAAGGGAATCATCCTGGCACTACTCCCTTCAGCCACCAAGGGAGACATTAGGGGCACAACCCAGAAAAGTTTTGAGAACGCTAAAAATCCCTTCTGGGGCTGGGGGCCGGGGGGTGTTGAAGTCTTTTCTCGAATCGCAACAGTGATGTTCAAGTCTTGCAGCGATCAAACAGGGCTCCTTGGGCGGGCCCGTCAAAAAATCGTCGCATGCGAAGCCTTGCTGCCAGGCTCGCCGAGAGGCCGACAGTAAGGATTTTTTGCCCGGCGAGTTCTGACATTTTCGGCAGTCGACCGATTTGGAGGCGGACTTCTTTTTTTGGGACGCTGCACACTTGAAAAAGAGCTACAACCTCACTACCAGAATCTTTCCACTCACATTGTTTAGGAAAACTATTCGAGCTTGCCGAGACCAAACAACGTTAGCAATCCAGATGTATGCATGTAGTTTGAGTGATGAATGCATGTTTCCCACACTTTCATAGCAATGACGGACTTGCTTTAGTTCTGGGAATCGGAATTTGCCACTGTTTTGGGATCCGCAACTGTAGAAAGTTGATTTCCCAGAGTGGCCAAATCAGAGCCCATTTCTCCTTGAACATTCTTTTTGACGTCTTATCATAATTGTAAAGAGTTCTTTGCGCAGGCCCCCTCCCAACTCAAAGACTCAGACCTGGCCCAAATCTGAGACTAAAACATCTGGTCAACAAACAAGGCGAGAACAGTCACTCAAAGGGGCTCCACCTAAGCCGCACCCAGATCCACTTTGATGGCACCGTGTTGGAGGTTCTCTTCAATTTTGTGTGGGGGTACCCCAGATCAGGCCCAGCCCGTGATTCTAAGGGGTGCTTAGCTTGGGCCCTTCTCAATACAAAGGCTGCTGCGTAACTTCTGCCCTTTCCAAGTCAAAGGCTTAGTTAGACCTGGGAACATTAGTATTTGCAGTGGGCGCTTTGTGTGGACTGGCAAAACTAAAGTAAGTACTGGCAATGCTAAGTTGTGTATGGGCCCAACTCAAGCCCATGCCCTAACCTAAGTACATTACTGAATTAAGTATTGCCAATACTAAGTCATGTGTTGGTCCAACTCAAGCCGATGCCCAAACCCAACTTAACTATACTGCATGAACTATTGGCAATACTAAGTGATGCATTGGCCCAACTCAAGCCCGGCCCAAATCCCACTAAACCGAAGCTTGTGAATGTTGGCACTGACTAATGAAGGTGCCACATTGCGTTTCCATACTTACACAGACTTAGCTATCAAGCGTGAGCCCATGCTGCGAATGCAAGAAATATGGGTGGAGGTGACCATTCCAGAATGGCCAAACAGGTACCAGGCAGTCCCAAACGTGTCCGCTGACTGCCAGTTTCACCCGTTCCGTGTGCGCGCATGGTTCGCGAAGGAGGTTTCCTGTGGTGCGTGCAATACTCCATCAGAAGTCACAGCTTGCGAGAAGAAGATTATGGGCTTGGAGCCAATCACTAAGTCGGCCATGCAAAGTAACCATCTGGAGCGTCTGGCCGTTCGCTTCAATTCCAGAGCCTCATAGGGCGGAGTGAGCGATCACCTAACTGCCATAGTGAGCGACAATCGATTTCTAAGTGAAGGATATGGCAGGGGACAGCCCCTTTCCATGAAGACGCCATTCGAATTCTTTATTTGGGTTTGGGCTAGCCCAATTAATCGCGTACTTGGATCATGTAGTTGCACAAGTTGTGTATAATTTGTTGCACAAATCAAGCTAATGATTCCAGCATCTTTAGTAGGAGGCGGTATTTGTGGTTTCGCCAGGCAATCAAGGCGACCCCATTTGGACAACCAAAGTTGATACCCCTCGAACCCCCACCGCAACTATGCGAACCCCCAAGGAAGATTGACCATGAAGCTGAGTATGGATTGCCCTGCGCACAGCGAAAACTAAGAAAGTAGCGGGCCAAGAATCGTTGTGAAAGGATTGTGAAACGAGTTGAAACCAGTTTGTAAAGACAGCAACATCGGAAAAGGATGAAACTAGGCTATTTGTTGAACAAAGAGATGGCTGTCAGGGCTTGAAAGCAACTCTTGAACTGACATTGGCTTGGACGGAGTCATGGAGTGGCATGTCAACTTTTGATTTCAGGCCCTTCGGCGACTTGCCGAAACGCGTTCTGCCTGCGTTTGTATGCAACTGCCACGGGCAACGAGGAGAGACATTTTGGAGTGCAGGGTCGAGTTTGACAAGTTGTAGGCATGTGACAAGATTGCCTTTTAAGCAGCTTCGTTGAAGATGGGTTTTCCGGGCAAATCCAGTCGCTCGTTGATCTTCATCGCTGTAGGTTAAGGTGGGGCGGCTTAGATACGTCCAGCCAATCTAGAACTGCCCCATTTCTTGGCGCCGTGAGGAAATCGCGCGCATTATTTCCGGGCAAATCCTGTCGCTGGTTGATGTTCATCGCTGTAGGCTGGGGCGGGGCTGCTTAGATACGTCCAGCCAATCTAGAACTGCCCCATCTCTTTGTTCCGTGAGGAAATCGCGCGTATTTTTTCCGGGCAAATCCTGTTGCTGGTTGATATTCACTGTAGGCTAAGGTGGGGCTTGTGGAACTGCCCCATTTCTTAGCGCCGTGAGGAAATCGCGCGTATTATTTCCGGGCAAATCCTGTCGCTGGTTGATATTCATCGCTGTAGGCTAAGGTGGGGCTGCTTAGATACGTCCAGCCAATCTAGAACTGCCCCATTTCTTGGCGCCGTAAGGAAATCGCGCGCATTATTTCCGGACAAATCGTGTCACTGGTTCGCTGTAGGCTGGGGCGGGGCTGCTTAGATACGTCCAGCCAACCTAGAACTGCCCCATTTCTTGGCGCCGTGCGGAAATCGCACGCATTATTTCTGGGCAAATCGTGTCGCTGGTTGATGCTGTAGGCTGGGGCGGGGCTGCTTAGATCGTCCAGCCAATCTAGAACTGCCCCACCCAGAGGGACCAATAGACCCTTATAAGGGTCGAAAGCGCTTGTTAGGGCCGAATTTTATTTTAACAAGCGTTTAATTTAAGGGTCGAATAAAAAAATAGACCCTTATTTGTTTTGGTAAAAAATTGTGTTCTGGAACTTGGACTCCTCCCTTCCTCCCTCCATGCAGTCCCAGTTAACCATGCGACATTTGCTCCTGCCGTCCCCCCTCCAGTGTTGCTGATGTTTTTGCCAGTCCGTGGCAATTGACTCCAGTGGCTGAGGTTGCCAATCTTGCTGCCAGCATAAAAGAAGTAAGCAAAGCAAGCAAAGAATGAGATGTGTCAGTTGCCAAAGAGGCCAAGAACTGAAGACAACATTCTGAAAATGGACCTGGTCGAATCGGTCCTTGTGAAGGCAATCATAAGACAATTGCAAAAAATGCATGGCATCCTTGATGCCCAACTCGAAGGGAATGTCGCTGTCCAGCATGGACTCAATGGATTCCCCAAAGGGGATCAATGCTCTTGTCTCAGCTGCCCTAGTTCTCAGCTTGGGCGAAAGCATGCCAAAGGTCAAGTTGCCAATTGTGTCTTGGATGGCGCAGTCAGCGTAATATATCTTCATACGGAGCCACAACGCACTCAGTTGCTCCTGCCTGGTGTTGGGCAGAACATACCATGATTGCCCATATCTGCAGCCTAAAGCAACATGCAGCCAATCCAATTTAAAAATCCTAAAGAGCATGTCCAAGGAGAGTTTCTCCAGAAAATCCCAGTAGGGCATTGGAAGTGAAGTCAGTGAAGGTTTCCAAGGTGGCAGAGCATTTGCAGCAAATGCCAGCTTTTTGCTGCCAGCTGGGAAGGCCAAACACTTCAGCTTGACATTTCCAATCGCATCACTTCAGCAAGAACACCAGGACAAGGCAAGGGTAAGCCTTGCCGTTGTTTCCTCCAATTGTCTTCTGGGACGCACCAAGGACTGCCATCATGCCTGTGGTTGGGCATGAATTGAATGGCCATGCACTGGAAGCTCCATGCAATGATGCTAAAAATATCTTGAAATGTTTTCTCCTTGAGGACCAACTCATGAGGAATCGCACAGACCGGAATTCGGACTGTATGATGTGGAGGCTCTAGCCCTGGAAAACTGATCAAAATAATTTCCAAAGTCTTTGTTCTGTCCCAGTTGAATGGAGTAGCATCACTCCACAACCCGAAGCCACACGTTGGGCTGCCAAAAGCTCTTTGTGCTTTCCTGCAATGCGCCTGCACAGACTCCACAGCACCATCCAGTTGCGTCAAAGTCTCAGCTGAGTTCATGGCGCCAAGAACATGCAAAAGCTCATGTGGCAGCAGCAGTGCTACCTTGGCGTACTTCTCCACTTGTAATTTGGCGTCCCAAATTCGTATTTCAGCTGTATATATTTTGGGCCACTTTGTGCCCTTCAAGCATCTTCTCAGCATGTCCCTGGCAGCCTTTTTGCTGACATTGACAGATGGGCCTGCATGCTCTTTGAAGCCTTGCGCATGACAGGCTCCAATCTGGTTCTCCAGAAGCTGGGTTTCTTGTCCACTCAGCTTGTTCTCCAAAAACAGTGTGTGAACATGCTGCCTCAACCGTTTGGTGGGGGACTCGAAAATATTGTCCCCACTCTTCTTGTTGCCCAGACACGAGCAGAATCGGGTCCCATAAAGGCATGCGAAGTGAATGTGAGTTCAAAAGTCAAGGCGAAGTGAGACAACATTATATTCCGGATGTCACAGTTTCAGTGGGATCAGCTCTTTTTCCCTGGTTGAGGGCTTCCGACAGAAAAGAACCAGGGTCAAAGAATGGTGGCATCCTCCTGAATTGCAAAAATTATCTCGTTGCCTCCAATCAAGCAAAATCCTGCCAGCTCTTTATCGACCTTGCATTGCGACTGCAATATGTCTAGCAGGCATATAGCCGGGATTTATGGACATTTGCTTGCAATGACGATTGGGCTTGACAAGTGTGTCTTGTAGAGCTGAGCCCACCTCCAATTGGTGAACGGAGAAGTCGAGGTGTGGAGCTTGCCTTCTCGTAGTAACGCTCACTCACCTTGGTGGGATGCACCTGATGATGTTGGGATCCAGGCCCAACTCCTCCCGGTTCTCTCTGAGGAGCTCCTTCAGAACCACATCCGCCGCTTGGGTTATTGACTCCAAACAAGCCCATGGAACTTGTTGTCTGGGAGGCAGTGAACACCCTTCCAGTATTGGAGGTCACAGTGGTGGAGTCAATGGCTTCCTGAAATCAGAGCCTTCTTCTCGGTGGAGCTCATCTTATTGTAGGCCTGCAAAGGCCACAGAAAGTAGATTGATTTGAGCCTGAAGGTTAAAAATGGGAAAACAAAATCTACTAATTAGGGTCTGAATGCAAAACAAAATTTGCATATTATTATTGTCTTCTTAAACATCAGGCCTCCAACAAGGTCTGGGCATCAGGGTCGTTCTTAGTGTTGGCCCTATACTTGATGCTGTTGATGAAGTTGGGCGGCTTTGTCAACTGAAGGGCCAGAGGCAAAGTAGGAAAAATCCTTCTGGCCATTCCTCTTTGCAGCCATTGCTGAGAAGCTCAAAATATTCTAGCACTATAATGCTGCAAATCTAAATGGAGCAAAGTGCAAATTCCATCCATCCATCCAGGATTCTCTCAAATGTAAAAATACCAGAATGTTCAAGGATCAATGCCAATCAGACATCAAGATAAACAAGTGGGGTATCTTCATAGAAAAAACCAGGGCTGAAAAAGTTGAAAATTTTCAACTTTTTCAACTCCCTTTTCCTTTACTTTACCTTTTTCATGTAGTTGAAAAAGTTGAAAATTTTCAACTTTTTCAACCATGTTTTTTCTCCAGTCCACATTCATCACATTCTAGCACTGGCATTGTACACAGACTTGGTGGATGCCAGTCACTGCGCAAACCCTATCAAATCCTCAAGTCATGTTGACATGACATGCTATGGCAATTCCCTAGGACTGTTTGGGACCTGTTTCAAACATTTTGCAACTGCCAATATTTCATGAATATAAAAAAATGTGATCCAGTCCAATGAAAAAATGAGTGTACATTTCCCTTGATTGAGTGAAAACAATGGATCAAAACAATGGACCAACCAAGGACCAACAAGGGACCAAAGTTTTTTCCAAAGGTTTGCATGAAATGGTGCCCATTGAGATCATTCAAATATTGCGCCTTTGAAGTTCGAGTGCTTTTTTCAAAAACAAAACTAGCATCCTCCATCCATTCCCTCCTTCCCTCCCTTCCCTCCCTTCCCCTTCCCTCCATCCCTCCCTCATTCCATCCATCCCTCCCTCCCTCACATACAAGTATTTGGCATGACACCCTGCCAGCATGCAATGTGTTTTTCCATATTGCCAACTGCACATGCCAATTACTCCTGCTGATGCTGCCTATGCATAGCTGCAGCATACGCACGATAGCCTGCCTCATTCCTTGTAGGAGGAGGAGGCAACATGGGAGCGGCAGGCTGGTCGGCCACATCATAAACTTCTGCCACTGTCACCGTCGAATTGACCAAAAACCACCCCACAGGCTTTGGGGGGTGGTCAGTGGTCTTTGGCATAGCTTTGGCTGCAGGTGCTTTCACAACCGGCTTGGGGACAGGCATGGCTTTGAAGCCTCCGAATTTCACGTTTGGTGGCCTTGCAGGTGGTACCGCTGGCGGTTTCGGTGGAGGAGGCACAGGAGGAGGTACAGGTGGTACCTGGCAGGTATCATGGTGGTTTTTTCCCTCCCTCCCTCACCATGCTGTACAATGGTCTTGCATAAATGTGCTTCTATGAATTAATTAGTCTTTGGCACCCCACCCTCCCTCCCTCAGGGTGCCAAGTGCAAGCTCTAAAACAACACATGAAATGCAGACAGGTTGCCATGTTGGAAGGTCCAGAGCCATCCCAAACACCTCCAGGAGCAAATGTAGCTCCCAGTCCTCGGGTGGCAGCTTGGGATATTGGCATTACAAGTTGCCGTCCCTTCCTCCCTCCCTCCTTCCTTCGGGCTCCCTATAGGTTGTCTCGTTTTGCATTATTTTTCAGTGACCACATCCTCCCCCCATGATTTTCAGTTCAGGGTCGATCCAGTCTTGCTTGCTCCACTTCTTCTTGCCCTTCTTCTTGTCCTTGGCCAGCTCCTCCTTCTTGAAGTCAGCCTGAGACAACAGGGAAAAACATGTTTCAGCTCCCTCCCAGTCCGTCTCTTGCAGTGCCTCCCTCCCAGTCCCAGTCCCTCCCTCCCAGTCCCTTTTTTCCAGTCCCTCCCTCCCAGTCCCGTACTCTCGGTCCCTCCCTCCCAGCCAAGAAACGCACTTTGTGCTCATACAGCCGACCCGCCAGTAGTACATGAGCCATGCATCAAGCAAACTGCGACCAAGCATGTGTCAAGCGCCCAGTCCCCCTTAGACAATCCCTTTTACAGCTACAAATTATTCCAACATCATCCCTTCTAAAAAACACCATTGGGGTCATGTTACAACAATTTAGCTCCTCCCTCCCTCCTGCACATGGTTGGTTTGCAACAATTTTAAAACAGAACACTTTCAAGCCACCATCCTTCCCACCAAGGTCGCCTCCCTCCCTCCCTCATAAACATTGTGGTGGTTTGTCGTTTGTTCCTTTTGTACGTAAGAATGTGTCAGTTGAAATTGCATGTGTTCACACAGCCTGGCCTGTTTGCAACAACACACACTGCAGATGCGTTCACATATACATTCGAACATGCGCATTCCCCAAAAAACAAGTGCAGGTTTTTGACCACAGTGTACCGTGTTCTACGCAGATCGTGCCCACTCCTTCACAGCTTGGACATCGTCTCCAGCGGTGAGCTTAGCCACAGCATCCTTGACAATGCCAAAAACTTGCTGCGGAGTCCTTTCACCAAAGGGGACACAAAAGAGCCAGTCTTTGCACGAATGGCGTACGAATTGCTGTTCTTATAATGCATGACAGCAAATAAATGATTCGAGGCATCACTACACTTTGGAAGGCCAACAGGGGCAGCTGCCGGCTTCTTCATGGCTTTCAAACTCCCAGAGTCAGCAGGTGCTTTGCTGGCAGGCCTTTTCAAGGCCATAGCAGCTGCCTTTGCAGCTTTTTTGACCTTGGGATCCATGGCCAACACCATGGAATTGGGAATCTCACTTTCGTGTTCTTCCTCGCTAGAAAAACAGCCCAAGGCAAAGCTTCCCGGGCCCACCTTCATGGTGGCAGTTGTTTGGGAGCCGTCAGGAAAGAGTCGAACGAGGGCCACGGCGTGCGAACAAGTGTACTGCTTGTAGTTGACATCTGGGGGTGCTGCCGACGCCTGGCTTGCGAGAATTTCTTGGGAGCTGCAAACCTCAATGGGGACCAACTGGGAACTGCTGGATGCTGCCAACTCTGGGACAATGTCCACGCCAAACTTCTCGTAGAGCTTGGAGACTTGCTCTGGAGACAAGTTTTGGAGGTCCTCCTTGCCTTGCTCAGACGCGTTTGGCACCTCAGCCAAGCCCTCCTTGCTCAAAAGCCTGATTATCCTGGCAACTGCAGGGGCAAGCTTCTTGCCTGAGGTGGCCTGCTTCTTCTTCAGGTAGATGTGCTCCAAACCTGCTTGTCTTTGAGCAAAAGTCTTGACTTCGCCATGACTCAAGGCCCAAGCTTCTTTGATGCAAGTTTGCAGGAACTTGCCAGTCTTGCGCCTCTGAATGCGGCATATGTCCATGAGGAGATCTTCGAGCCTTGCGCACAGAATGTCTGGGTCCGGCTGCAAGTAGTCTGCAGATTTTGGTCCTCCTGGCATGTGCTTCCTGAAAATCGCGACGAGAGTTCGAGCATCGGGTTCTAATCCCGCCATGGCGGCAGGGCACTATATACAAACTGCTGAGCCATGCGAGACAAGAAGAGTGATGCTCATGTGTTCCCCTCCCTCCCTCATGTGTTCCCCTCCCTCCCTCATGGTGTAAAAAAAATAGACCCTTATTTGACTTTGCAATCTAGGGCTTACACCCTTATTTAAAAAGGGTCGAATTTTCAAGGGTCTATTGGTCCCTCTGGGCATTTCTTGGCGCTGTGGAGATCGCGCGCGTTGTTTGTTGCTGGTTGATATTCATCCCTGCAGGCTAAGGCGGGGCTGCGTAGATACGTCCAGCCCCAATCTAGAGACGCTGGTTGATATTCATCGCTGTAGGCTAAGGTGGGGTTGCTTAGATACGTCCAGCCAATCTAGAACTGCCCCATTTCTTGGCGACGTGCGGAAATCGCACGCATTATTTCCGAGCAAATCGTGTCGCTGGTCGATATTCATCGCTGTAGGCTGGGGTGGGGCTGCTTAGACACGCCCAGCCTATCTAGAACTGCCCCCCTTCTTGGCGCCATGAGGAAATCGCGCGCATGATTTCCGGGCAAATCGTGTTGCTGGTTGATATTCATCGCTGTAGGCTAAGGTGGGGCTGCTTAGATACGTCCAGCCAATCTAGAACTGCCCCATTTCTGAGGAAGTCGCGTGGCTGCTTAGATACGTCCAGCCAATGTGGAACTGCCCCATTTCTTGGCGCCGTGAGGACAGTGCGTGCATTCCGGGCAAGTCCTGTTCATCGCTGTAGGCTGCGGCGGAGCTGCTTAGATACGTCCAGCCAACCTAGCCAAATCCTGTCGCTAGTTGATATTCATCGCTGTAGGCTAAGGTGGTATGTCCAGCCCAATCTAGAACTGCTGTGAGGATCGCGTGCAAAAACCTATTGCTGGTTGATATTCATTGTTGTAGGTCTTAGATACGTCCAGCCAATCTAAAACTGCCCCATTTCTTGGTGCTGTGAGGAAATCGCGCATCATTTCCGGGCAACTCCTGTCGAAATTCATTGCTGCAGGCTGGGGCGGGGCTGCTTAGATACGTCCAGCCAATCTAGAACTGCCCCATTTTTCTTGATCGCGCGCAGCATTTCCAGGCAAATCCTGTCGCTGGTTGATGTCGCTGTAGGCTGGGGCGGGGCTGCTTAGATACGCCCAGCTTGCATGGCGCCTGGACAAAACATTCATCCTGTAGGAACGTAAATGAGCCCCAATCTCGCCCCAGCAATCGTGCGAGCAAATCTGCGCATAGGCAAATTCTCTGAACTATTTCTGGCGCTGTACCATTATTTCCGGGCAAATCCTCTGGCTCATCTGTCAAGGTGGGGCTCTCTCATCTCTCTCTGGCGCCTCGCGCGCTCTCCGGGCAAATCTCTCAATCTAGAACTCATTTCTTCTCATTATCTCAAATCTCTCATCTCTCTCTACTCTCTCTGCCCCTCTCCTTCTCTCTCGTTGTAACACAAAATATTTTGACATGACTCAGACAAAGTTCGAAAATGGCTGGCACTGTATTTCAAGCTGCACAGTCAGCAAGTGAAGGACAAGGTCGTTTTTCTCTCTCCCTTCTTTTGGACGCCCTTTAAGCCATCCAAGTGGACGACACCACTCCCTTTCACAGTTTCAAGCTGGGAGGCCAGCTCTTTGAGCTCCTCCAGCTTTGTGTCTGGGTTGGCTTTGTTTCCCTGGTTGAGGGCCTTCCGACAGAAAAGCAACCAGGAGTCAACAGCCTTCAAAATGGTGGCAATTTCTTCCTGAATTGGCAAAAATGCCTCAGTCTCGTTCGCCTCCAAGTCAAGCAAGAGGCTCCTGGCCAGGGCCAGCTCTTTATCGACCTTGCCCTTCACAGACTGCAAGGCCTTCATGGTCTCCAGCAGGGCGGCGTAGCCGGGATTCTCATGGACACCTGTGCTCTCGTCCCCATGAGCGATCATGGGCTTGAGCAAGCTGTCCGTCTTGACAGAGCTGGAGCCCACCTCCAAGGTGGTTTGAACTTGATTCGAAGTCGAGGTGCTGGAGCTTGCCTTCTCGTAGTAGTAGCGGCTCAGCTCAGGAATGGTGGGATGCACCTGATCGATGTTGGGATCCAGGCCCAACTCCTCCCGGTTCTCTCTGAGGAGCTCCTTCAGAACCACATCCTGCCGCTCCTGGGTGATATTGACTCCAACCACAAGCCCATGGAACTTCAAAATCTGGGAGGCAGTGAACATGCCCTTCTCAGTATTGGAGGTCACAGTGGTGGAGTCAATGGCTTTGAAAATCAGAGCCTTCTTCTCGGTGGAGCTCATCTTATTGTAGGCCTGCAAAGGCCACAGAAAGTAGATTGATTTGAGAAAAATTACAAAATTTCAAAATGTGAAAAACTGAAGGTTAAAAAATGGGAAAACAAAATCTACTAATTAGGGTCTGAATGCAAAATAAAATTTGCATATTATTATTGTATTCTTAAACATCAGGCCTCCAACAAGGTCTGGGCATCAGGGTCGTTCTTAGTGTTGGCCCTATACTTGATGCTGTTGATGACTCCTTGTTGGGCGGCTTTCTCAACTGAAGGGCCAGAAGAGGCCTTCTCCTGGGAGTCAGGCTCCTTCTTCACAGACTTCAAAGTGGCAGGAGCTGCCTTGGCAGCAGCTGCCTTTCCTTTGGCCGATGCCTTGGCCTTGTCATCCTTCTGGCCATTCCTCTTTGCAGCCATTGCTGAGAAGCTCAAAATATTCTAGCACTATAATGCTGCAAATCTAAATGGAGCAAAGTGCAAATTCCATCCATCCATCCAGGATTCTCTCAAATGTAAAAATACCAGAATGTTCAAGGATCAATGCCAATCAGACATCAAGATAAACAAGTGGGGTATCTTCATAGAAAAAACCAGGGCTGAAAAAGTTGAAAATTTTCAACTTTTTCAACTCCCTTTTCCTTTACTTTACCTTTTTCATGTAGTTGAAAAAGTTGAAAATTTTCAACTTTTTCAACCATGTTTTTTCTCCAGTCCACATTCATCACATTCTAGCACTGGCATTGTACACAGACTTGGTGGATGCCAGTCACTGCGCAAACCCTATCAAATCCTCAAGATCATGTTGACATGACATGCTATGGCAATTCCCTAGGACTGTTTGGGACCTGTTTCAATCATTTTGCAACTGCCAATATTTCATGAATATAAAAAAATGTGATCCAGTCCAATGAAAAAATGAGTGTACATTTCCCTTGATTGAGTGAAAACAATGGATCAAAACAAAGGTTTGCATGAAACGGTGCCCATTGAGATCATTCAAATATTGCGCGTTTGAAGTTCGAGTGCTTTTTGCAAAAACAAAACTAGCATCCCTCAATCCATTCCCTCCTTCCCTCCCTTCCCTCCCTTCCCCTTCCCTCCATCCCTCCCTCATTCCATCCATCCCTCCCTCCCTCAACATACAAGTATTTGGCATGACACCCTGCCAGCATGCAATGTGTTTTTCCATATTGCCAACTGCACATGCCAATTACTCCTGCTGATGCTGCCTATGCATAGCTGCAGCATACGCACGATACCTCATTCCTTGTAGGAGGAGGAGGCAACATGGGAGCGGCAGGCTGGTCGGCCACATCATAAACTTCTGCCACTGTCACCGTCGAATTGACCAAAAACCACCCCACAGGCTTTGGGGGGTGGTCAGTGGTCTTTGGCATAGCTTTGGCTGCAGGTGCTTTCACAACCGGCTTGGGGACAGGCATGGCTTTGAAGCCTCCGAATTTCATGTTTGGTGGCCTTGCAGGTGGTACCGCTGGCGGTTTCGGTGGAGGAGGCACAGGAGGAGGTACAGGTCGTACCTGGCAGGTATCATGGTGGTTTTTTCCCTCCCTCCCTCACCATGCTGTACAATGGTCTTGCATAAATGTGCTTCTATGAATTAATTAGTCTTTGGCACCCCTCCCTCCCTCCCTCAGGGTGCCAAGTGCAAGCTCTAAAACAACACATGAAATGCAGACAGGTTGCCATGTTGGAAGGTCCAGAGCCATCCCAAACACCTCCAGGAGCAAATGTAGCTGCATCCCAGTCCTCGGGTGGCAGCTTGGGATATTGGCATTACAAGTTGCCGTCCCTTCCTCCCTCCCTCCTTCCTTCGGGCTCGCTATAGGTTGTCTTGTTTTGCATTATTTTTCAGTGACCACATCCTCCCCCCATGATTTTCAGTTAAGGGTCGATCCAGTCTTGCTTGCTCCACTTCTTCTTGCCCTTCTTCTTGTCCTTGGCCAGCTCCTCCTTCTTGAAGTCAGCCTGAGACAACAGGGAAAACATGTTTCAGCTCCCTCCCAGTCCGTCTCTTGCAGTGCCTCCCTCCCAGTCCCAGTCCCTCCCTCCCAGTCCCTTTTTTCCAGTCCCTCCCTCCCAGTCCCGTACTCTCGGTCCCTCCCTCCCAGCCAAGAAACGCACTTTGTGCTCATACAGCCGACCCGCCAGTAGTACATGAGCCATGCATCAAGCAAACTGCGACCAAGCATGTGTCAAGCGCCCAGTCCCCCTTAGACAATCCCTTTTACAGCTACAAATTATTCCAACATCATCCCTTCTAAAAAACACCATTGGGGTCATGTTACAACAATTTAGCTCCTCCCTCCCTCCTGCACATGGTTGGTTTGCAACAATTTTAAAACAGAACACTTTCAAGCCACCATCCTTCCCACCAAGGTCGCCTCCCTCCCTCCCTCATAAACATTGTGGTGGTTTGTCGTTTGTTCCTTTTGTACGTAAGAATGTGTTAGTTGAAATCGCATGTGTTCACACAGCCTGGCCTGTTTGCAACAACACACACTGCAGATGCATTCACATATACATTCGAACATGCGCATTCCCCAAAAAACAAGTGCAGGTTTTGGACCACAGTGTACCGTGTTCTACGCAGATCGTGCCCACTCCTTCACAGCTTGGACATCGTCTCCAGCGGTGAGCTTAGCCACAGCATCCTTGACAATGCCAAAAACTTGCTGCGGAGTCCTTTCACCAAAGGGGACACAAAAGAGCCAGTCTTTGCACGAATGGCGTACGAATTGCTGTTCTTATAATGCATGACAGCAAATAAATGATTCGAGGCATCACTACACTTTGGAAGGCCAACAGGGGCAGCTGCCGGCTTCTTCATGGCTTTCAAACTCCCAGAGTCAGCAGGTGCTTTGCTGGCAGGCCTTTTCAAGGCCATAGCAGCTGCCTTTGCAGCTTTTTTGACCTTGGGATCCATGGCCAACACCATGGAATTGGGAATCTCACTTTCGTGTTCTTCCTCGCTAGAAAAACAGCCCAAGGCAAAGCTTCCCGGGCCCACCTTCATGGTGGCAGTTGTTTGGGAGCCGTCAGGAAAGAGTCGAACGAGGGCCACGGCGTGCGAACAAGTGTACTGCTTGTAGTTGACATCTGGGGGTGCTGCCGACGCCTGGCTTGCGAGAATTTCTTGGGAGCTGCAAACCTCAATGGGGACCAACTGGGAACTGCTGGATGCTGCCAACTCTGGGACAATGTCCACGCCAAACTTCTCGTAGAGCTTGGAGACTTGCTCTGGAGACAAGTTTTGGAGGTCCTCCTTGCCTTGCTCAGACGCGTTTGGCACCTCAGCCAAGCCCTCCTTGCTCAAAAGCCTGATTATCCTGGCAACTGCAGGGGCAAGCTTCTTGCCTGAGGTGGCCTGCTTCTTCTTCAGGTAGATGTGCTCCAAACCTGCTTGAAGTCTTTGAGCAAAAGTCTTGACTTCGCCATGACTCAAGGCCCAAGCTTCTTTGATGCAAGTTTGCAGGAACTTGCCAGTCTTGCGCCTCTGAATGCGGCATATGTCCATGAGGAGATCTTCGAGCCTTGCGCACAGAATGTCTGGGTCCGGCTGCAAGTAGTCTGCAGATTTTGGTCCTCCTGGCATGTGCTTCCTGAAAATCGCGACGAGAGTTCGAGCATCGGGCTCTAATCCCGCCATGGCGGCAGGGCACTATATACAAACTGCTGAGCCATGCGGAGACAAGAAGAGTGATGCTCATGTGTTCCCCTCCCTCCCTCATGTGTTCCCCTCCCTCCCCCTCCCTCATG
>CAUJNA010001614.1:0-65356 GCA_963377175.1 Effrenium voratum | reverse complement strand
GGTGGTGGACCAGCACTCCCTAGACATAGCGGCGCGGATCACGCCGCTGGAGGTGGACACCAAGGTGGCCAACGCTCTCCTGGGGGCCGTCACCGCCGCGGCGCTGGCCTCCGAGCTCGCGAGTCGAGACGCCTCCAACTCGGGGCTGCAGGCCTCCAAGGCGGACGCCAGCGCCCTGACTGCTTACGCCCTGCAGTCGGCCGTGGACACTTCCTCGGAGGTGGACTCTAAGATAGCGCCGGCCCTCTTGGACGCCGTCACCACGGCAGCCCTGGACGCCGCCCTCCTCGGCAAGGCGGACGCAAGCGCGCTGGCCTCCCTGCTCTCCACGGTGGACGGCTTGGACACGCCGCTGGAGGTAGACCCCAAGATAGCAAATGCCCTGCTGGGTCTCGCCACCGAGGCCTTCGTCGCAGCGCAGCTTGCTAGCCGGGACGCCAGCATCACGGCGCTCCAGGGGGCAAGGCCGACACGTCGCTGCTGGCCTCGTACGCCACGAACGCCGCGCTCTCAGCCAGCGAGACCACGCTCCAGAGCGCCCTCGACGCAATCCTCGCGGAGCTCGCCGCCCTGCAGCTTTCCGGCAGCGGAGTTGTTAACGCGCCGGCCTGGGCGGGCTTCACAACTTGGGAGCTCCTTCGCGGAGGCAACGTCGTTCGCAACCTGCATTTCGTGGCTCCTCTCTCTGCTGCGCTTGCCAACGGCGACGACACGCTGAGCATCACGGCAGACTGCTACTCCACGGCGGGCACTGACGCTGCCATAACAGCAGCCCTGCTTGCCTACTACACCTCGGCTCAGGTAGACGCGCTGTTGGGAGACTACCGCACAGGGGCAGCGCAGGACGCTGAGACGACCAGCGCCATCACAGCAGCGCTGCTGGCCTACTCCACCTCGGCGCAGGTAGACGCGCTGTTGGGAGACTACCGCACGGCAAGCGCGCAGGACACGCAGACGCAGGCCGCCATCGCTGGCGCGCTGCTGGCCTACCGGACGGGCCCGGACCAGGACGTCTTCACAACCAACCAAATCACCTCGGCGCTGGTGGCGTACCGCTCAGCCGCAGACCAGGACACGGCGACGGCCTCGAGCATCGCCGCCGCGCTGCTCAGCTACTACACCATCGCACAAGTAGACGGCCTCCTCGCCGGCAGGCTCGGAGTCACGGAGGCGGCCTCGGCCCTGCAAATAGCCGTGCGCTTTCCGGACGACGGAGGGGCCGACGAGGTGGTGGCCGCCATAGGAGAGCAGATCCTGGGCCCCACGGACGTCTCGCTCTCAAACTGGACGGTTCGCCCCAGCAGCGGCTGCAGCGTGGTCCTGGCCACGCACACCGGAGTGAGCGTGGACGGCTACACCCTGACCCTGGCGGTGAACCCGTGGAACATCGTGCGCACCTACAACTTGACGCCCGGGCGAGAGCTCCTCTTCGCCTGCCGCTACCGGCTCGGCACGGCCTCCAACTTCGTGGTGTACATGTCCGAGGCAGACAACGTCTACGACCCCTTGTACGGCAGCTTTCGTGGGCGACCAGGGCGCCTGGAGCACTGCCAAGATGTACTTCACAGTGCCTCCGAACGGGGTGGCGAAGCTGCACTTCGGGGCGCACTTCCAGGCGCCGGGCCTGCCCAACCAGACGGCTGGAACGGTGGACGTCTACGGCCTCCAGATCCTGGACGCAACCCTGGAGACCGGCAACGCGGTGGAGGCGGAGGAGGACACGGCTGCCTCGGCGCTGCTGCTGAAGCACGAGTTCCTCGACGGAGGGGCCGACGACGTTACGCTGGCCACCCTGGGCGAGGTGCTGCTGGAGCCCACGCTCACCACGCTAGGCAACTTCCAGGTGCGCTCCAACAGCCAGAGCTCCGTGGCCTCGGCCAGCTTCACGGTGGGAGGCTTCCAGCTGGAGGGCTACGCCATGACCCTGAGCGCCTTCGCCTGGAACATCGTGCGCACCTACTCGCTGACGCCGGGGAGACGCTACTCCTTCGGCTGCCGGTACAGGCTGGGCACGGCCTCCAACTTGGTGATGTACGTCAGCGCGGCCGACAACGACTACGTGGGCGTCACCGGCACCTCCCTCGGCACGCCCTCGCAGGGCGTCTGGAGCACGGCGCGCCTGGACTTCTCGGTGCCGCCGGGCGGAGTCGCGAAGCTGCACTTCGGAGCTTTCGGCGGCTCGATCCCCGGGCTGGTGCAGCAGTCGGCGGGCACGCTGGACCTGTACAGCATGCAGATCAGGGCCACTGCCTTCGAGGGAGAATCTGTCTCAGTAACGGACCTGCTGGCGGACTCGCTGGCCCTTACGGGCTCGGCCACGCTGGACGGGCTCACCGCGCAGGGCAACGTGGGCTGCGACCAGCTGCTGTGCAACGACGTGAACTGCACCGACGTGTTCACCACGGGCGTGGACGCCTCGGGCACAGTCTCCTGCGCAGCGCTCACAGCCACAGGCACCGTCGCCGGGGCCGCGCTGTCGTCCACAGGGGCCGTGTCAGGCAGCTCGCTGAGCATCAGCGGCGCGGCCAGCGTGGGCCTGTTGAGCTCCGCCACAGGAATCACGGGCAGCACGTTGACCATCAACAACACAGCCAACGCCGGGAACTTCACCACGGTGGGCGACGTGTCCACTGGGACATTGACGGCCTCGGGCGCAGCAACCGCGGCGAGCTTCGCAGCCACCGGCGCGCTCACGGGCGCCACGCTGACCATCACCGGAGCTGCCTCCGCGGGCCCGCTGGACTGCGAGAGCCTGGACTGCACCTTCACGGCCACGAGCGGCGGAGTGTCGCCGGGCAGCGTGGTCTGCGGCGACGTGACGAGCTCGGGCACGGTCTCCGCGCCGCAGCTCTTCGCCTCCAACACGCTCATCGTGACCAACACCTCAGACTTCTCGGACGATCTCTTCCTGACGAAGAACTGGGCGGGCTGGAGCTGCGGCTCCTGGGCAACCAGAGCGCCAGGGTCTTCCTGGAGCGGGACGGCGGGACGCACCAGTGCGAGCTCATCATGATCAACGATGAGGCGCTGGTGCAGACGAAGAGCCTCTCGACGCAGCTGTCCTTGACCACGAACCAGAGGAACCCCGGCTGCCTCGTGATCGCGGGCAACACGGGCAACGTGGTCTGCAACACGAGCTTCACGAATTTGTCGGACAGCCGGGTGAAGACGGAGATGGCCGCGGCCGACGTGGCGGAGCTCCAGCAGCTCTTCGACTCCGTGGAGGCCAAGCAGTACAAGCGCCCGGACATGAACGAGGACCTGAGGCTGGGCTTCGCGTCAAACAACTTCGCAGGAACGAAGTGGAAGAACCTGACGGGCACCGCGAGGTGGAGCGACGGCACGGAGATGGTCACCCTCGACTACTCGCACCTCACCAGCGTGCTCTGGGGGGGTGTGCAAGGGCTTCCAGGCCCGGCTGGACGAGGTGGAAGCCTGGCAGGCCCAGCGGGGGCCGAAGAACCCATAAGAAACATGGCCGACGCCCGCAGGCGAACCATCAAGGCCGTCTACGAGGATCCCCGCACCGGCTTCGGCAGCATAGCGCAGACGCTGCAGCAGGCCCAGGTGCGCGACTCCAGCATCTCCAGAGGGGAGGTGAAGGCGTTTCTGGACGGCCTCCGGGTGAACCAGGACCGGCCGCAGAGAGGCTACAACAGCTTCGTGCCTCTGGAGCCCATGAACCAGCTGCAGGTGGACCTGGCCGACATGAAGGCCTTCGGGGGCAAGCCCTACCCCTTCATGCTGGTGGCCATCGACGCGCTCACCAAGAAAGTGGCCGCGGAGCCGCTGAAGGACCGTCTCGCGAGCACCACCGCGGCGGGCATGAAGAAGGTCTTCCAAGCCCTGGGGGTGCCGGCCAACGTGTACTCCGAAGACGGCTCCGAGTTCAAGAGGGAGTTCAAGGAGCTGATGGATTTCTGGGACATCGAGAAGCAGGTGACCAGGGGCCACGCCTACTTCGCGGAGCGCACCATCCGCACCATCAAGGAGGCCATGTTGCGCCGCATAGCAGCCGGAGCGGGCCGGCGGGGGCAGTGGCACCTCATGCTGGCCGCATCTTGAGCCAAATCAACGGGAGGAAGCATGCTACCACGCAGGTGGCGCCGAACCTCGCTACTCTGACCCCGAAATGGCAGAGATTGCTCTGCGCAACATCGAACGCAGGGCCAAGCACAAGGTGACCCGCCCGGAAATCAAGGTCGGGGATATGGTTCGGATCAGGGTTAAGCCGATCGAAAGCAGGGGCTCCTACAGGGTCAACAAGATAGCCTGGAGCGAAAAGGTATACAGGGTTGTCTCCGCCGAGAGCGGGGAGATGGGGGCGAGGTTTGGCTTGGAGGGGTGGCGGAAAAGGTGGTGCACAGGGATCTCCGAAAAGTCCCCGAAAACTCTGCTCCCGAACCGAGGGGGTTGGAGGTGCAGTCCCGCCAGAGGAGGCTACAGAGAGGCCCCAGGCTCCCACCTCCTTTTTGACTGTGCCTCTACGTCTCTACGTCTCTACGACGTCTCCGACAGCTCCGCCTGCCACTCACTGATGAGCTCCTTCACGTCGGTTCGGGGGCTGCTCGGCGAGCCCTCGTCATCTCTGGCCTTCCAATTTTCCCAGCGCCCGTTCCACGTGATGTCGCTCTCGAACCAGCGCAGGGCAAGCTCAGCCCGCTGTGCGCGCGTGGCCGGGGTGCGAAGAGCCGTGCAGATCTCGCACACCTCTTCCAAGACTTCCTGCGAGTGCTCGGTATTCTCGAGCTTGCACGCAAGGCGTCGGGCATTCATGAGCGCGCCTTCCCGCTGCTTATCGAGGAGCTCGATGCGGCGGCGCTGGTGCGAGCGCTCGGCCTCAAGCAGCGCATCCTCGCGAGGCCGCTTGGTGGGAGGCCGCTGGGCCATCAGAGCAGCCGCAAGGCAGGGAGCGTCAGCGTCCGCCCACGCGGCAGGCTTCTCCAGGAGCCATGCCTGCACGCAGCGGAAGGCCTTGGAGGAAGTCATCTCTTTGAGCAGCTGCGGCGGGTGATCGAGCAGTTGGACCATTCGAGCATTTGGCGGGCTTCTTTTTTCTAGCTCGTCAGTGCGTCCGCCTACGAAGATTTCTGTTCTCTTCCTCGAGGATCTCGACGCGGCGCTCCAGCGCCGCACGGCGCAAAGTCTCACGGTTGACTTCATCCTCAAGCAGAGAAGCATAATGCCGCTCCGTCTGCAGCAGCGCATGATCTCGCTCGCCGAGCTCGTAGCTGCGCTCCAGCTGCCTGCGGAGATCCCGGAGCTCCCCACACAGGCCAGCGATGCGGAGCCGGTGGTGCAGGCGCTCGGCCTGGAGCAGCGCATCCTCGCGAGCCCGCGCGGGAGGCCGCTGGGCCATCAGAGCGGCCGCAAGGCTGGCAACGTCCGCCTCCGCCCACACGGCGGGCTTCTCCAGGAGCCATGCCTGCACGCACCGGAAGGCCTCAGAGGAAGTCATCTCTTTGAGCAGCTGCGGCGGTTCGAAATCATTAAAGCGAAACGAGAGCTCGGGATCTTTTTTCATCTGTACGCTTGCGCGAGGATCCTACTGAGCTGCGCCACCTGCTGGCGGAGAATTCGGTTGCTGTGCTCCACCTCTTCAATGCGCTCCCTGGCTCGCTCGCGATCTCTGTCGATGATATCGTTGAGGCCGCCCACCCGCCTGCGGAGAATTCTGTTCTCGCGCTCCAGCTCCATGCCGCGCAGCGTTTCGACGAGGAGCTCCCAATCGAGGCTCGCGATGCGAGCCCGCTGGTGCGAGCGCTCTGCCTCGAGCAGCGCGTCCTCGCGGGGCCGCTTGCGTAGCATGTCGCAGGGAGGCCGCTGGGCCATCAGAGCAGCCGCAAGGCAGGGAGCGACCTCGTCCGCCCACGCAGCGGGCTTCTCCAGGAGCCATGCCTGCACGCATCGGAAGGCCGCAGAGGAAGTCATATTGAGCAGCAATGCTTCGCTGCGGCGGTTCGAAATCAGCATTATCGAGAAAGCGAGAAAGCGAGAAGACGAGAAAACGAGAGCTCGGGATCTTTCTTTTTTTTTCAGGTTCCGACAGTCTACGCCCAGCAGCGGCTCAGCCGCAGCGGCAGTGTCGGAGCGGGCCCCAGAGGCGGGGGCCCCACGAGGAACTCCATCACGAGGTCGAAGGGCGCAGAGCCTGGCGGAGCGTAAGCGCCCAGCATCCGCAGCTGCTCCAGGTTGCGCCAGTGCCCAGCGGCCGCGAGTTGTGAGCGTCGAGGCCGTAGACCTTGTCGTTGAAGGGCGAGAGCGACTTCTTCTCTACGGTCTCCACGGCTATCTCGTGCGCGCGGCTGCGCAGCTGCGCGAAGGCCGCCCTGCGCTCGCTGCCTTCCTCCAGCACCTCCCGGTACTCGAGATGCCGGACGTTGGTCACCGCATTCTTCGGCACGCCCTTGATCTTGCGCTTCTCCTTGCGCGCGCCGTCGGGCTGGACCGTGTCTTTAGGTGGGTGGTGGGGTTTTTTTGGTTGATTTCTTTTTTGGTTGTGTGTTTTGGGTTTTGTTTTTCGTGTGTAGGGGTTTTTGATTTTGTTTGTTAGTGTTTTGAGGTGGTTATTCAGGATTTTGGTGGGGTCGTAGTTTTGGTTAATTGATTTATCTTTTGTTTTTGCTTATTTTGGTTGAGGTTGGTGTTCCTTGTTTGTGTGGAAATTTTTTTTGTGGGGTTTGTGTTAGTTTTTATTGTTGTTGGAGGGATGCTGTACATCTTGGAGCGCAGGCCCACGTATCCAGGATCCTGGCGGGGAAGGTCTCGTCGCCGAGCTTGCCCAGCTGGCCCATCACCTCGATGGCCTTGGCGCGCGCCGCTGCAGAGAGCGCGCTCAGGTCCCTCTCGGGGTCCTTGGACTTGCCGGCCACGTCGAAGAGGGCGGCGCCGTTCAGGTTCGCCTCGGCCATCGGGTCCTGCAGCTCGAAGATCTGCACCATCACGGAGTCGGTGTCCGTGAAGAGCAGCCTCATCTTCGGGAAGAGCCTCCTCATGTGGAGGTAGTAGGCCTTCTCCATCATGAGCTTGGAGAGCTGCAGCGTGCGGGCGCCGACTTTGGTGGGCACGCTCATGCAGGCCTTGCTGCGGTCCGTCTTGAGCGTCTCCACGAAGGCCAGGAACCCCTCCGAGTCGTTGATCTGGAGCTCGAAGTTCGTCACGGAGCTCTTGCCCACGGCCCGCTCGAACTTGGCCGGGTCCACGTAGGCGTTCGTGTTCCTGAACTTGTCGGGGTTCATGCAGCAGCGTCCGAAGATGGCGTTCTGGGTGAGCTTCACCACCTTCTCGGCGACCACGCTCCCCGCCGTCTTGAGCTGCCTCCGCTCGCTGTGCTTGAGCTCCATGAAGCCCGCCATGAAGGGGCTGCAGGCGAAGCGGTAGGCCCTGTGCAGCCTCCAGACCCTGGCGCCCAGCACGTCCGCAGGAACTTGAGCCGCTTGCCGTCCACGCCCTCCTCCACGTGCATGCCGAGGAAGGGCACGAGCTTCTCGCAGGGCGACGGGGAGAGGCCGAGGCGCTCCGCCATGTCCGCGGTGTGCGGCCCGTACAGGCCCTTCCCGGCCTTCATGCGCGCGGGGGGAGCCCAGTCCAAGTGGTCGTGCAGCTCCGGGGGGAAGTCGTAGTCCACGAGGAGCAGGTAGCTCACCTCCTCGGCGTCGGACTCCCAGTTCAGGCTCGAGAGGCACGTCTCGTGCAGCCAGCTCAGCCTCGCCGCGTTGTCTTCCGGCAGGGCGACCGCCACGCAGGGGCCGTTGGGCATGGGCAGCGTCATTGCGGCCGGGTACATGGCGTTGAAGTCCAAGTACGAGATCAGCTGACGGGCTCCTCGGGGTTGTAGTCCTCCTCGCCCAGCTCGGGGTTGTTGGCTTGAGCGAAGGGCTGGAAGATGCAGCTCAGCCCGCCCATGACGGAGGCCCGCACGTCCCTGTAGGCCTGCTCGTCGGTGATGAGGTGAATGGGCGTCTCGCGGGCCGAGCGCCGCAGCATGGCGTCCCAGGCGGCCCCGGGCAGCGTGACGTAGTGGATGGGGTCGAGCCCCGACTGCGCCCGGAAGGAGTCCCGGTAGCTCTCCATCACGTCCGCCAGGGCCAGGACGTCGGTGTGGAGGTAGCAGTCGTGGAACTCGCGGAAGGTCTCCCACCCCATGACGTTGGCAGTGTTCACGGCCAGCCGGTGGTCCTCTGCGCTCACCGCCTTCCCCGCCAGCACGCTGTCGTAGCAGTGCTGCTCCCACACCGCGGGCATCTCCCACGCCTCGGCGCCGCAGAAGTGCTCGGAGGGCATGGGCAGCTTGCGCAGGATGCAGTCCCACGCCTGCTCCAGGTCGCAGTGCGTCCGCCGCTGTTTGAGAGGCCGTCTTTGAGGCGGAGAGCCCGTCGGAGTGCGCAGCTGCAGCTCGGGGTGAAGCGAGGCCATAAGCGGGAAGAGCTCCGGCAGCTGCTTGTGGGTGCAGGCCCTGAGGTCGTCGATCATGCTGGCCAGGCTCGTGGGGAAGACGTTCATGCTGTCCACAAACCTCAGCGGGCCCCAGCTTATGTGCAGGCACTTCTCGCCCGACTTGCAGAGGACTCGGAGGCAGAGGTGGCTGTAGTCGCCCTCCTTGATCGCGGCCTGCAGGGCGCACCAGCCGCTGAGGGGCCTTGGCGCGGCCTTGGCCTTGGCCTTGGGCTTTGGTGCGGCCTTGGCCATGGGCCTCTCGGGCTCGCTGCCTTCTGCCTCGCTCTCGCAGCCCTCGTTGTCGCTGTCCTCGCCGAGCTCTTCGCGCGGCGCCCTGCTGACGGGAGAGCCCATCGTGGCGATGTAGCGCAGCAGGAAGTGGAAGTCGTAGCCGCCCCCGATGTGAAAGACCACTGGGATGGTCTTGGGCGTCTGGGCCGCGATGTTGCAGGAGTGGCACAGCGCCCCGAGATACTGCCCGGCGCCGTGGCAGTGGTGGAGCTTCTTCTCGGCGGTCTCGAAGGACGCGAGGCACTCCCTGCAGTGAGTGGCGGCCCTGTGCTCCAGCTCCTCCCGCCGGGTCATGCTGACGGGCCGAGTTCGGCGTCTCCAGGTGAGGTAGTGGTCGGCCAGCTTGAGAAGGTCGTCCAGCATGGCGCGGACTGCGTGGTACTTGTCGCTGTCCCGCTCGTGGTGCGTGAGCCTCAGCCTCAGCTCCTCGGGGGCACGTAGCCGCAGCGGCCGACCGCGACGTAGCAGGAAGAGGCCGCGACGGTCTGGCGCGCTGGCTGCTGCTGCGCTATGTGGACCGTCGGGGCGGGCGTGCTGTAGACCTCGAGGTCCGCGTAGCACGTCAGGGGAGCGAGCTCTGCGGAGGCCTTGCCCCTGTAGCGCAGCAGGCTCTTCTCGGGCCCGGGCACGGCACTTTCCGAGTGCGCTCGGCCATCTCTCGATAGCACTGGGTGGCGCGGTGCCGCTGCCAGGAGGCCTTCTTGGCGAAGCGGGCCATGCACCTCGGGCACTTGTACTCCGCGCAGCCGCCGGTGTTGGTGGGCGTGGCTCCCAGGGTCAGCCCCTGCCTGCCGGCCAGCGCCTGGAAGTTGTGGATCAGGCTGTAGTGGCCGCTGTGTAGGAGAAGCAGCACGGTGTGCTGGACGACGCCCGTGCCGCTCGGGGCGCGCTGCTGGAGGACGTGGTAGTACTCCAGCCCGTCCGTCCCCAGGGTCTGCTGCCACACGAAGACGAAGACCTCCACCCGCCCGGCGTTGCGGAGCTCGAAGGCCTCGATGTCGTCGAAGTTCACGGGGCGGTCCGTCGGCAGGCCAGAGAAGTCCACACCCGCATCGGCCAGAGCGGGCTGCCAGCCCGGGGGGCGCGGTCCTCGGCGGCCGGCCAGCTCGGGGTAGAAGAAGGAGCCCGAGCAGCTTGTGGCCTTTGACCGCTGGTGCTTGTTGAGCCCTTCGAGCCCGAGGCAGTGCGCGAGGACGCACCACATGAAGCAGCGGTGGTCCTCGTTCTGAGGGTTTCAGATGGCCTTCTTCTTGGCCAGGGTCTCGGGCAGCTCCTTCCAGCAGCCTCCCACCTCGTTGGGCGGCGGGGGCGCGGGCATGTCGGCCAGCTGCTGCGAGGGCGCGGTCAGCAGATACGCCGCCGTGATGCCCCCGACGGTCCAGTCGGACTCGGGGAAGCGGGAGCGCTCGAGCGCCACCTCGAACTTCGCCCTGATGGCCGCCATCATGGTTCCGGCGCGGGCCGACGGAGACGCGGGCCTCACGATCCACGGCGCCAGCCTGAGGAAGTAGTGCGTGAGCTCCACCCTGTCCTCGTCCTCGTCGTTCGCTGCCGGGCGCGTCAGCAGGATCTGGAAGCTGACCTTCGCGAGGAAGGGCAGCCGAATTGCCAGCAGGTCTTGGAGCCGGTCCACCAGCAGCCGCATGGCGTCGATGGTGAAGACCTGTTGCCCAGGAAGAGGGCGCAGCCGCAGCTCGCGGGTCCAAGCGGCCCCGCGCGGGCGCAGCTCTGTCACAGCGGCCTCGGCGCTGGGAGCGCGCGGCTCCTCCAGAGGCACCGCCCGGACGGCGGCGAGGACCAGGCGGCCCCAGATGAGATCAGACAGCTCGGAGGTCATGGCGCGAATTGGTTTGAGCCGAATAAATTGCTTTCTATAGAAAAATAATAAAATATTCAGTCGGTCGGACGGGCGCTTCTTTTTTTTCTCTTGGCTTCTGTTCTATCCCGGATCACTCACCGCGAGTCGGTGGCGCTGCCCTGCAGGTTCAGCGCAGCGAGGAGCTCTCTGGAGGCCTCGTCCAGCTCCTTGCGCGCCTTCTCAAGCCGCTCCAAGGCGGCGAGGGTTGCGCTGACCGGCAGCCGCTCAGCGATCTTCTTGCTGACGAGCTGCTCCTCCACCTCGAAGAGCTCCCTCTCGATCTGGGCCAGCGTCGCGACATCGCGCGTGCGGATCCGGCGCTGCCTCAGGGCCTCGCGCTTCTCGCGGAGCGCTTCCATCGGCGCCCAGCTCTCCTCCTGGCGCTCCTCGGCCATGGCGGGAGCTGCGCCGCTGCGGGCCGCGCGCTGGTTCAGGCGCTTGCGAAGCTTAAGCTGCAGGTCTTGCGCCCGCTTCAGCATCTCCTTCCAGTTCAGGATGTCGACCTCCTCCGCCGGGAACCTGCCAGCGAGCCCATCTGCAATCAGCCGCTCCAGCACGGGCGCTCCCCGAGCGAGCTCATCGTGCAGGCGGCTCACCCTCCCGAGAGGCTCCCCGCTTCAGCGCCTCGGCATCAACGGCGGCCTTCAGCACAGGCCTCAGCTGCTCGCGGCGCTCCAGGACGTAGGTGGCCATTCTGAATTTTTTTACTGAGCGAAAAAAAGGCTGCGGCGTCGGAAGAAATCACAGCGGACACTCTCGAGAAGGTGGCTCCACACGCAGATCTGTGACCTCAAGGCTCAACCCGCACATGCCGCTCATCAACCACAAGCTGCGAGCTCTCAGCCTAACGCGCGCGGCGCAGTGAGCCAGCTCGGCGGGGCGGTCCGCAAACGTGCCGCCAGCGTTCCAGAAGCGCGCGTGGGCCGGCAGCTTGGCTTTCAGCATCCAATCGCCGCCGCGCGATTGCCTCACAGAGGGCAGCAGCCGCTGGCGCACAGCCTCGGGCGTGAGCTTTGCGTCGAAGACGCGCTCGGATGCGGCCGCCAGCTGCTCGACCAGATCGGTCTCGGCCTGCTCCCAGAAGAGCCTCGCGCGCTCATCGGTTGCGAAGCTCACGCTGGGGCGCTGCCCCTCGGAGAAGGCCCTGGGCTCCCATGGGATTTCCAGCGAAGCTTCGCTCTGCCAAACCAGCGGCTCCAAGCACAAGAATTTGCCACCCTTAGCATTGGAGCGCACCTCGCCCAACTTCCACATGCTAGCCTGGCTCGTCATCCTTTTCTGTCTCCGATAAAAAAAAGATTGGTCCGAGCATGCGAAACTGCTTGACCCGCGCCCTTGCCTGTGCGTGCTTTGTTGTGCTGGTGGTAATTGTTAAACATGCCGAGACTGCTGGAGCTGTTTTGCGGCACAAAGTCGATTGGCAGAGCCTTCGAGGCGGCAGGGTGGGAGGTCGTTTCCCTGGACATCGTATCGAAATTTGAGCCCACGATCCTGTGCGACATCCGGAGCTGGGACTACGCGCTGTTTCCGCCGGGGCACTTTGACATGGTCTGGGCCAGCCCGGTCTGCACGGAGTACAGCCGAGGTCTGACGATGCGCCCTCGACGACTCGAGGAGGGCGACGCGCTGGTGCTCAGAGCCCTCGAGATCATGGAGCATTTCGACCCGCTCATGTGGGTCATAGAGAATCCGGCCACCGGGCTGCTGAAGACCCGCCCGTTCATGGAGCGCCTACCCTGGGTGGACGTCACCTACTGCATGTACGGGACTCCGTACAGGAAGCAGACCCGACTGTGGACCAACATGCGCTGGAGACCGAGCCGAGGGCTGTGCAGGAGCGGCAGTCGGTGCGACGCGTGGGAGGACGGGAGGCATCTGAGGGGCGCTCAAGGGGGGCCTCGACTCATGGGGGGTCAGCGTGAGAGGGTCAGGGGGCAGTCGCGCGAGCTGCTTTATAGCATTCCTACGGCGCTGTGCGAGGAGATTGCGAGCGCGGCCACGGCAGAGCTTGCGGATCGGCAGAGCATCCCGGACTGAAGCGAGGGGCATTTATTCTATGTCATTTTTTTTCCCTCCCGTATATTCTTTTTTCCCTAGCAGGCATGCGCTCCGACGGCGGCCAATAAGCCGCCCCACGTGGCATACCGCCACTGCCCGAAGACTGCGCCTCCGCACTTTGGGCAGGACTTGCAGCTGACGCTGCACCCGTCTACCTCCCGCGTCACTCTCAGCAGGAGCGGGTTAAGGGCACGCTCTTCATCCGAGGCCGTCGCATGCAGATTAGCACCTGGGTGAGCTCCAGAAGCTGAGGCCATCAGCGCTGGTGTGAACATGCAATTGCTCTGCTGCTGGAGGCTCAACCAGCACGAGCTGAGGAGCTGAGCCTGCTGCCGAACCGGCCCCCCAAGTCTGCTAGGCCCCCTAACCCTGGGTGCCCCGGGGCCTCGCGGGGTCAGTTACGGGCGCGTTCGCTTACGTCTGACATCCACGATAAACAGAACGCAGTTTTAGAAGGGGCAAGAGTCCCCGCCCGTGCCGGGGTTCACCTGCAGGTCGCGGACCTCCACCAGGCCGCATTGCTTGCCCATAATCCAGACCTGCCAGGCCTTGACGCGCACGCAGCCTGTCAGCCTTGTTCCGCGCGTCCAGTTTGCACTTCAGGAAGGTCGCTCCCTGTCGGGACTCCTTGAGGCAGCTCTGCCACCTGTCCTTCACATCGCCGTAGTCGCCCCAAATGCGGCTCGACCGCGAAGACAGCTTCTCGAAGTCCTCCCAGGCCGCCCAGACCTCGGAATCCGTTTCCATCGCAAGGCAGGCGTTCTGCCTGGGTCCTTGGTCCTCGCCGAAGCTGCTGGGCTCCAGAGGACGTGAGTCCACGCGGACTGCCAGACGATGGCGCCCTTGGGGCTCGTGTGCACCTCGCCCAGGGCGAAGCTAGTGGCGATGGTTCGGGACTTTTGCTTGCCGGTCCTTTTCCTATCGGGCGGACAACAAAATGGTCCGACCAAAGGGACGGCCCTGGCTCAAGCGGCTCGAGGGCCGCCATTTCCGGAAAAAAAACACGTTTTTGTTTGTTTTTCCGTAAATTCAGGTTTGCATGGTTTTTGGGCGTGATTTTGCATGACAGGTTGCCGGTGTTGCGTTTTTCTCACGATTTTCACGTTGTCGGTCGTGTTTGGAAAGAGCTTCCCCAAGCACGTGAGCCTTGTGAAGGCGAGATTCGGGGACACTCTGGGGTACGGGGCGGGAACCGCTCGCGGGTGCAAAGGCGTGGTTTCAGACTCACAGTTTTTCTTGACCTCACGTGCCCTGTGCCCAGACTTCGACGTGCAGATCTTCTCGCAGCGCCGCGAGTTGCCTTTTTGTCACTTTTTGTTGGCCGCTTGCAGGTGGATCCAATTCGTGCTACTGGGGACTCTTTGGCTGGGCACCTGTGCGGATTGGTGTCAACTCGGCCTTTGAGCAGTGTTTCAGGTTTGGTCCTGGATTTTGAAGGTCGTGTTTTCGCGTGCCAGGCTTTGTTTTGACATCGGGGCATACTGCCCGGGCCTTTGCTGCTTCCGTTGTCATGGCCATCAATGCCAACTGATCTTTGAGGTTTGGGTCCCAACTCGCCAATCTGTCAGGCCCCCTGATCTTTGGCCTAGCGAGGCCCGGACACCCCCCCCCGTCCCGTGCCAGGATTTGCGCGACTTCGAAGACGTTCTGCCTGGGCCTTTTTGCTGATTGCGCCGTCAGTGTTGATGCGCGGATTTCAACTGAGCTTTCAGGGTTGGGCCCAACCGGTGAGGCCCAAGTGGTTTGCGTTGCTTTTTTGTGTGCTTTTCCCAACCCCGTCAAGCCGCGCCGTCAGGCCCGTGTATCTTTGGAAATCGTGACCTCGTTGAGCCAGGCCCGCATTTTGTATTGTCTCTCCAACCTGGTGAACCCTTGACCTTGAGAGCGATTGCCCCAACCCCGTCAAGTCGTACCGTCAGGTTTTTTGTAAGTCAGGCAGTGTGGTTTCCTCAAAATCGCTTTTTTTTCCTGGCGCTCAGGCACTCCGAACTTTTGAGCTTGCGCCTCGAGCTCCACGTTCCGCCCGGGCCCTCGCCGCGTTCCATTGTCATGGCCAAGAGGTCCAGTGCAGGTTATTGTCATTTGATCTTTGTCACCAATCTGTCAGCCCCCTTGATCTTTGACCCAGTGAGGGTCCCTGGGGTTTTTTAGGGTCCCTGGGGTCCCTGGGTCCCTGGGCACGCGGGTGCCATGAAACAACGTCCTTCCATCAAGACGTCTCGCCAGGGTCCCAAAGTGCATCCATCCTTGTCAACACACGGCGTTTTCAGGGATTTTAGGGACCCCAGAAACCTTACGGACCCTAGGGACCCTAAGGGACCTTAGGGACCCCAGGGACCTCAGGGACCCCAGCAACCCTGGGTCTTGGGGGCAAGAGATCCCGTGAAGTGTGAAGTCATCTCTCAAGCTTCGGTTGGTTGCAGCTTGCCACAAAGACGCGCGGAAGGGCAAAGCTTCTGTTGTTTTTCCATTCGAGCAACTTGCCATACATCTATTTATCTTCGTGTACTCATATTTATTTTCATACATTTTTATCTTCATATCTCTACGTATTTGTATCTCTTTATGAATTTTCATATATTTATATCTTTGTATTTCTACAAATTCATATCTTTATATCTTTGTATCTTTATACCTTTCTCTTTATATCTTTATATCTTTATGTCTTTGTGCCTTTATGTTGGTATGTCTCTACATGGTGTTTTCTACATCCGTGTTTGTAGTTGGGAGATGATGTTGTGGTGTTGTGGCCCATTTGCAATGTGTGTGTGTGTGTGTCTTGGCTTCGGCATTTTGTGTTTTTGCATGACCCTTTGATGCTGGAGAATGCCCAGGCTGAGTGGTACCCGGCGTGAAGTTCTTGCCAAGATCCCTTCAAGCCCCAAAATCCTTGGGGCCACCAAGGATCTCTTGAAGTCCCTGGGTCGCTGGGTCCCTGAGTCCTCGGAGTCCCTAGGGTCCCTAGGGTAGGGTTTGCAGGGTTGCTGGGGTCCCTAAGGTCTTTAAGGTCCCTAAGGTCCCTAAGGTCCCTAAGGTCCCCAAGGTCCCTGAACCCGCCGTGCGTTGACAGGGATGAGCGCACTCTGGGGCCTTGGCGAGACGTCTGATGCACACGTGTGCAGGGACCCCAGGGACTCTAGGGACCCTAGGGACCTTAGGAGGGACCCAGGGACCCCAGAGGCCCCAGTGATTGCAGGGACCAGGGACCCCAGAAACCCCCGCCCTTCAGCCCCTGGCGGCCCGGTGCCGATTTCGGCTGCTTGTTTTGCAGGCAGGCCAGTTTGGTATCTCGCTTGGACTTTGTTGCAGCGGCAGGATGTGGGTCAGCCAGTCTGACGGATGGACGCTGCGAAGCCTTGCAAGGCTTGGCCCGACCGACCTTCAGGCCACGAGTGAAAAGGAGGAGGAGCATCCAAACCCGTGCGTTGGTGTTGCCAAAGAAGCCAGTCAATCTTGTGTTTGCTCTGGAAACTTGGCTCGAGGGTACTCATCAACACTGACACAACAACAGCTCGCTGTGGTTGCCCGATGGGTCTAGTGCCAGTGCTTGAGGAATCGCAGGCCGCTCAAGCGCTTTTCGAATAGCCATGGCGATGATGCGGACCAGGACCACAAGCCGAGGCTGGCAAGCTTGTGACGCTACCGTGCCCGCGGTAGGCAGCGGCCAGGTATGTGCCTCTGCCTTCTCGGGATTGCATTGGCGCTGCTCGTGCAGCCGAGCACGGCCTGGGTCTTGGGACACATGTTTTTCGAAGGTTTTCGGGTTTCAGGAGTCCCTTGTCGCCGGCGCCCAGGACTTTGCTCGAGGAGTTCCTGGGCTGCAGGAGCATGAAGTTCCTCCTTTGGATGTTCTTGTTTCGTGCTGAGTGCCAGGACAGCATGTTGGCCCAGTTCTCAGAGTTGCCCGCAGGCGCAAGCAGATTGCACTTTGGCTCTTTCAGGCAAAACGGCACCCGTTGCATGCCGGAGTCGCGCGGCGCGCCGGGGCTGCGCAAGAGGACTCCTCCGACCCGAAGCCTGTTCGCATCTTTTGCCGGTTGCCGCCAGGACAACAGTGGCCAGGCCTGGGGGACACGTGCATCGGGCTTGAACGTTGGGCTTGTTGGTTGTCAGGACCGGCTCGATCTCGAGGAGGCGGCGGGCCTTCAGAGAAAGCGACGTCCCAGCCTTGTCTCGCTCAGGTGGTCGCAGAAGCCAAACGGGTTGTGGACAACGGCACGCTGAAAGACATGCAAGTGGTCATGCGCCGCTTTAGCAGCACATTGGTTGCAGCAGGCGTGGTGAAATTTTGAGCTCAGGAAAAGTGCAGCTGACAGATCCAGGGAAGTGGAATGATTTGGCGACTAAGCCTGAGTTAAAGCAGCAGCTAAAGAAGTTTGTGGCAGAGGCAGGAGTGTTTGCTTGTTTTACCAACAGGTCAGATTCACAAGCGCTTTCGTGACATTCTGTGTGCTGCATGTTTGTCGAGGCAGCCCTAAAGGCCTTGGAAGAGGCCGTCCGTCCGAGCGCACTGCTGCTCGGCGTGTGAGTCTTGCTGGGCAGGACCTGCTCCTGGCGCGACAGCAGCAAGCGAGCGCCCAGCGGCAGGTTGAGACTGCCCAGCGGCAGGTTGAAAGCGCTCAGCGGCAGGTTGAGAGCGCCCAGCGGCAGGTTGAGAGCGCCCAGGAGCAGGAAGCGATGGCGGTGAGGCGTCTCGCTCGAGCTGCCACCGTCTTGGAGACGGCGGAGGACTCGGGCAATGCGACAAAGGTGCAGGAGGCCAAGGAGGAGGTCAAGGAGGCCAAGGAGGAGGTCAAGGAGGCCAAGGAGGAGGTCAAGGAGGCCAAGGAGGAGGTCAAGGAGGCCAAGGAGGAGGTGGAGAAGGCGGAGAGGAAGGTGGAGAAGGCGGAGAGGAAGGTGGAGAGGGCGAAGAAGGAGGTGCAGGCGGCGAAGGCAAGCGGCCGGACGAAGGAGTCCGAGGCGGGCGGAGTCGGTCGCTTCCGCCGGCCGGCTGCGTTCTGGGACTCTGATCGTTGCGTGCGGTTCTGAAATTCCCCGCGCGGCCCGCACATGGTTTTGGTGGGGCTGCCCTGATCGCATCCAGAGAACCAGGAAATCCCAAGATAGCATTTTTGCAGATTGCGGCGGTTCGTGTCGTTGGCAGGCTCGGTATGGAGCCCCCATGAACGGATGGTTGCCTTTCCTCGTTGGGGGTCGGTCATTCCTGCTGGTCGACATTGATTGAGACGTGCCGTTGATCCTTGTGAGTGATTTTGTCATTGCCTTCAGCTTGCTTTTCAAAGAGCAAGACCTGCCCTTCTGCCGTCGGGGAGAGGGAGGGCAAACTCTGATGTCTTTATGTCTCTGCACCCATTGGGGTCCTTGCTGCTGAAGGCCCAAGTGCATTCTGTGAATGTTCTGTTTGATGCAGTGAGCTCAAGCATTCCCGGCTTTGCATCCACGGGCACAGTTCCTGTTCGATGGTTTGGCCCGTTGTGCTGCCATTCCCTTCTACTTTTGATGTACCCGCTCATATTTGCCTGATTTGGTGTGAATGGTTAGTGGCGCGCAAAACCATCAAACAGTTGCGTGGCCGTGCGTTGTTTGTCCTTTGGCAGTGGCTATTTCCTTCACACATCCGTTTTGCAGGCCCCACTGGCCATCATGGCGAACTCAGAGCAGACAGTGGAAGGCTTGCTACGCCTTCGAGGCGACCTGAAAGACAAAGTGCCTGCCAGCATTCATGGTGAGCCCGACGATGGCGAGTTTCAGGCTCGGCCTTTGGAGTCCCAGGAGTTTCTGAATAGGGTCTCCAAGATGTTGGGAGATCGGAGTCGCAATGGCTCTTTGATCAAAGCAAACAGCCCGCTGCTGGAGTATGCCACGATGAGTGGCGCTGGCAAGTCACGCTGGGGCTTTGAGGTGGAACGTTTACTGAAAAGGAACCAAAGCTTCCAACCGTACGCGGTTTCTCGCATAGGGCTGAACTTCAACGGTGGGACTGGTGGGGGAACTGATGGCACAGAAACCGAGTATCTTTCTGAGCAGAAGGGCTTCTCCTTGAAACAAATCATGGCGACACTCTTATTTACCCGAGGACTTCTGCAGTGCGACCCAGACTATTTTCGTGGGGGGGAAGAATGGCTAAAAGGCTTGACAGTCACTATTGTGCTTGATGCCGTGTTCAAAAGCTTCACAAGCGGCTCAGCAAACAAAAGCATCCTGGTTGTGCATGTGGATGAGCTCGCTTTTCTGCTGAAGCGTGGCTTCAATGACAGACGACTCAAAGACTTCGTGAACTTGTTGGCTGAATACAACTGTGGGCCGAATCCTTTGGGATTGGTGGTGCCGGTCATTACGCACACTGCGCCGGTGGTATGGAATCCGGAGCCGACTGTCATACAGTTGGAACACAAGAACCTTGCTGCATTCAGCTTTGAAGACTCCAAGAAGTTCTTTCCAGGCTTGGCCTTGACTCCTTGACCGGTGCAGAGTCTACCTGTTGGGGGGGAGGACATGATGTGCATGTGCTTCGTTTCGACACAGCAGCTAGCATGGGAGCATCACACTTGCATGCGCATTGCGTCCTGTGCTTTCCCTGAGGCCTGAATATCACTGGCTTGCAAGCCCGGCTTGCCATCAGTGCCTGCGGAGGTCATGCAGCGTTGCTGGTCCAGTTGCACTGCTTCATGCAACGGCAGGCCGGTGGACTTGGTCCACTGCTCACATGCGACCGCGTCCGTCAACATGAAGACGCCCTGCTGAACGAGACAGTGCGGCCAGCCTGCTTTGCATTGGTTCAGGCTGTGCTGCTGCAAAGCATAGTTCCCAAATCCAAGTTCCAGGACTTTTTTCAACTTGGCCTAGCCTTCATTGAGAGGACACGGGCGACAGTCCGGGTGACGGTACCGTACCCATTCTTCTTGAACCTGCTGATGCAGTTGGATCGCCCAGAGCGTTTCAAACACCTGCGACACGAAAATCCCACTGGCACAGACCGCCGCTGGAGTTCGAAGGCGTTCGAGGCACTTTGCGCAATGCGAGTGGCCATTGACATGGATGGCTTTCCCTACGACCTGCCCTGCGATCCTAGAGCAGCAGCGATAGAATTCAGAAGAGACAGGAAATCTCGTGTGTGTCTTGCAGAGAGCGATACGGAGCGGGGTGTGGACAGCATCGGATTTGACGGCAACACCATGACCTTGGTTCAGAGTAAATACCCAGAGACTGATACAACCCAAGAGTGGAAGGAAATTAGGGAGTTTATGAACTTCGCAAACACGACTGGTGTTGATTGGGCTAAATCAGCAAATTGCACAAGAATTTGTGCAATCTTTGCCACTGCGAGGGCATCAAGAAACTATGAATCGGAGTGGCCAATGGAGATCAATGTCCAGGAAGTGGTCATCACCTACGTAATTTACGCCAAGACTCAAAGCAGCAGAAGGTGCGCAGTCCGGACAAAGCAGATCGATGAATGGATCCCTCCAGGACTCATGTGCATGTAACAGCAACAGAAGTCGCGCGTCTGGACAGCTGCTGCGGCTGCTGCTCCTGTGGAAAAAGTCGCCAGCGTTCCAGAGTCAGCGTCAGGGAAGTCTGATTACAGGGTCTGATTACAGAGTCTTCGCCAAATTGCTCATGCGTGTTTGATTAGTTGTTACTGTTTGTTTATCCTAAGAATGTTTCCTCAGGACTCCCTCGTCTCGGCTTTTTTGGCATAAAGCTGCCTGACATTGAAAGACTGCTTTTTGAACGGACGCATCAACAGCTAGAAGGAGAGGAGAGTCAAAGTGGCTGTACTGGTGTACGCATTCACGAGGTCGGGTCTCTGAAGACAGAGCTCGCCAAAGGTCTCCGTTACACGGCTCCGACAAAAAGACACACACCGTGTTTTTGGTGCTGGACAGGGGAAGTCGCGCTGTCTGCAGGAGCTGCCTGCGTTCATCAACGCGACTCAGGCCATTGGCCAAAGGCGGAAGTTGTCGTTCCTTCTCACCTTGGAGCACGGACACGGGATCCTGATGTTTGTTTCTTTCATTTGCTTTCACCGCATTGCTTGGAGCAGACGCGTGCCTGACACGGTTTGCTGCATCGGGGCAAAAAAAAGAGGAGATCGGCGTGGTCGAGGTGCAAAAACTCAAGGTTTTTTGTGTTTTCTCCCGGATAAACCCTCTGCGGGGGTCGGCGTGCGCAGAGCAACTTGCGCAGAGCACGTTGCGCAGCGCGACTTGAGCAGAGCAAGTGCACAAAGCACTTGCGCAGAGCAACTTGCGCAGAGCAACTTGCGCGCAGGGCACGTGCCCAAGAAGCTGTTGCGTGCATATGTGCGTGCATGCGTGCGCGCGGTTGCATTTTTCTGTTGGTTTGTGTGTGTGTGTGTGTGCGTGTGTATGTGTGTGCGTTTGTGTGTGCGCTTCTTGCGGGTCTGTGCGTGCGTGCAAATTATGTTCTTTTTTCTGGCAAACGGGTGTGGGTGCAAGGACTGGTGCTGATGGCCAACATGGTCCAGCTGGTGGCACGAGCTCTGGTTCCTCGCAGTTTCCTCAACCTCCACGCGGAAGCCAAGGGCAGTCTGCGACTGCGCGCAGCACAGACTACATCCGGGGTCTACGCGTGCTACTTCAACGTAGTGCCGCACGCAAGTCAGACTTCGGGCTTCCGCTGCGTAGAGAAAGAGGTACTGCAGCTTCTTCTCCAAGCCGAGCTTCGAATCATTCTCGCGCGCAGTGTGGCTGCCGATCACAAGGAGATCGCAAAAATCGGCGCGCGACTGGGCTGCGAAGACTAACAAGGTTTTGCCGCCCGACGTGGAGGGTTTCTTCCAGAGCCAAGGACTGTAGAGTTTTTGCTGCAGAAGGCAGTTGGAATTGACGCGGACTGTGCGGACAATCCAGCTGATTGCCACAGCTAATCACACAGCGCTTCTCGCGGAAAGAAATGCATCACTGTCTCCTTGCATTTGCTCTGCTTGGCGGTCTGTTTCATGTTCTGTTGATGCCCGACCAGCTGTCTGCGCATTGCTGTTTCTGTGAGTCTCAAGGAACCATCCGGCAGCTTGCGCAGCGGCGCATCGAAACACTGTCTTTGCATACATGTGCGTGCATGTTTGTTTGAGATAACTTTGACTTCTGTGCTGCGCTCAGCATGGCGGAGCCGGCCAGGGCCGATGCGGACGAGATCCTTCGACAAGCCGGCTTCTTTGCTTTCAAGCGCCTCCTTGGTCCCATAGGCGGCGGGGCCATGCGTCCTTCGACTCGCGATTTTCATCCTGCAGAGCACCGGCTACAGCCAAGACAGCATCCTCCACAACCGAACAGAACTTCGCATGGCAGAGCAAACGCTCAGGTATTTGTTGGGCACGGAGAAAGCAAGCCACGAGAGAGCAGAAAGAGAAAGTGGCGGAGGAAGAGCATAACCTGGGAGCGAGCGCAAGCCCTTGCAATCCAAGATGTTGAACCCCCTCGAGGAATTTGGAGCGAGGGCGGTGCCGTGCGGCCCAGAAGTCGCAGCCCTGCTAGGACAAGTTCTGCTGTCCGCAGCAGGCGCGCGCGCCCAACGAGCCGTGCGCGGCGTGAAGAAGGCCTTCTTCTTGGGTAGATGGCTTCCGTGCCTGCTGCGCGCTACCCTCTGTCACTAGAGTGCTTGCTTGCTTAGGGTTTGCGATCGCAAAGCGCGATCCGCCGAAGGAACAGACAATTGCATTCGGCGAATGGACAAAAAAGAGCCTGGTCCTAGTTGCACGTCGTGGAAAATGATTTCGGGCCACCCGTCTTCTAGTTTTCCGGGGCAGGGCTTGTCAAAGCCTCGCAGGGGGTTTTTCACACCGTCCGAAGGGAAGTTTCAGGGTTTCCTCACAGCCCCCGTAGGGGATTTTGAGGGACCGAACACGGATTGCTTTCAGATCTGCATCATTGTTTTTGGGGCCACAACACATTGGTTGTTTGCACGTCGCGTGGAGCTTTTAGTATGTGTCTCAGGTCTGGAGCGCGCAGCTTCTTTAGCGTTGAGGAACATTGAGCATGTGATACGAAGGACAAACAGTTTTATATTCAAATGGTGCCTCAATTTTGCAATTCATTTAATTGTAATTACTATTGAAAGTTGATGAAATTTTGGGTCGCTGTAAAATATTGTTGTCTCATTCGCATTTCTGCGGAATACAATTTTGTTTGAGATAGTATGAAAATTGCAGGTCCTGGGGTGCACAATCACAAACACTCCAATTCAAATGCGCATCCTATGCGGTCACCATCTCTCAAGTGGATACAGACACGGTGAAACACTGCGGTTGTGACTTTGGCCATGGAGACGATGAAGGGCAGGATGAACCGAGGCCGGTCATTTTCAAGTTCATGCTGGTTGAGCTTGAGTTGTCTCGCCAGGTTTGCGCGTGTGGCCGTCCTCAATCCCGGACAACGGCCAAGGCCTTGGTGACATGTTTTTCCAGTGCTTTGGTTTGCGGGTTGCGGGGCCAGGTGCATGTTTTCACGATCTCCCCTCACACCAAGTCACCGTGGACAAAAGGACACCGGGTTCCTCTAACATCATGGCTGCTTGTTTGTGTGTTGCCATGGGCCTGCCAGGACAATGCGCACGTCCAAATCTTGGTGTTGTTGTTTTTGCCTAGATTCTCAGCTGTTGTGTGAGGTGACAAGGCGCCTGTGGTGTGCCGGAGTCGTTTTGCGCGCCAGCCCGCAACATCCAATCACTGGAGAAGATTGCAAGATGGCATTCCCCGCGGCCCTGCAGAGCTGCCGACAAAGAAGATCCAGCTGCTGAAGGATGGTCGTTGCGTGTGGTTTCGAAAATCCCCCGCGGCCCGCAAATGCTTTTGGTTTTGTTCACATCCACAGACCCAGCAAATCCGACGATTGCATCTGTGCAGAGCTCAGTGCTTCCTGATTTCATAAGCTTGCTTCATGTTTGGCAGCTGGGAAACATTGCGATGGGTGGTTTCGGAATTGAGGGATCAGCGCCCGCCATGCGAAATGTGTAACAACATTTTTGCTTGTAGCCTGGCCCAAAGAAGCGCTCAGAAGCAGCGCTGCCGACGGTCCACGCACACAGCGCAAAGTCGCGCTTTCAAATCCACATCATATCACAAACTAGCCACGGGGGAAACACTGCGCAGCCATGGGCGTGGAGAGGACGAAGGGCAGGAGGAGCCGAGGCTGGTCAGCTTCAACTTGTGCTTGTTAGGACTCGTTGTCGTCAGGTGTTCGCTCCCGCATTCTCCTGACTGCAATCTCGTGGCTTTTCTTGCGCACGGCCAAGACCTCGGCAGCATTGTTCCAGTGCTTTGGTTTGCTGGTTGTGGCCCCAGGTACATGTCCTCACGGGCGGATTTCACCGAGTCGCCCGGGCTGGAAGGACACCAGATTCCTGGCATCTTGGCTGTGTTTTGCGTGGTGCCACCAGGATTCTCGCGGGCCACAGGTCGATCTCGGTGTCGCTGTGATGTTTTTCTGCCTGGATTTTCAGCTCTTGAGGTGACACGCTGGCGCCCTGGGCGTGGCGGAGTTGCTTCGCGCGCCAGCCCGCAGCAGGACGCTTTAATCAGCAGCTGCAAATTTGGCCGGTCGCCGGTGCCAGGACAGCGACGCGGAGGCTGGGGGCTCGCGTGCGCCAGGCTTGGTTGTTGGTGAGTGCTGGCAGGACTGGCTCGCCAAGAGCCGCGAGGAGGTGGAGGCTTTTGGCGAAGAGGAGGTTCTGAGCTGGCGGAAGCGGTGCTGAGAGCTGGCGGTCTCAAAGGCACCGTGGAGAACGCCAGAAGAGGCGTTGGCCGAGTGCTGAGCATTCTCAGTGAAAACAAGGTTACAGGCCAATCCTTGCTGCGGCTCACGCTGGACGAGCAGATTGCAGCTGGAATCCCGCTGGGCCCTGCAAAGCCTTCTGGCTGAGAAGATCCAGCTGCTGAAAGAGCCCCAGGCACGGCTGGAAAATCGTTTGCTCTTGACTTTGTTCTGAGACGTGCAGTTGGTCGTTGTGTGTGGTTTTGAAATTCCCCCGCCGCCCGGAAATGCTTTTGGCCTCCACGGAGTCGAAGAGCTGCTGGAGCTCCGCCACGTCGGCCTCGGCCATCTCCGTCTTCACCCGGCTGTCCGACAAATTCGTGAAGCTCGTGTTGCAGACCACGTTGCCCGTGTTGCCCGCGATCACGAGGCAGCCGGGGTTCCTCTGGTTCGTGGTCAAGGACAGCTGCGTCGAGAGGCTCTTCGTCTGCACCAGCGCCTCATCGTTGATCATGATGAGCTCGCACTGGTGCGTCCCGCCGTCCCGCTCCAGGAAGACCTGGCGCTCTGGTTGCCCAGCAGCCGCAGCTCCGGGCCGCTGTCGGGGGCCGCGCTGTTGTTGGACACTTGCAGCTTGCTCCAGCCCGCCCAGTTCTTCGTCAAGAAGAGATCGTCCGAGAAGTCGGAGGTGTTGGTCACGGTGAGCGTGTTGGACGCGAAGAGCTGCGGCGCGGAGACCGTGCCCGAGCTCGTCACGTCGCCGCACACCACGCTGCCCGTCGACACTCCGCCGCTCGTGGCCGTGAAGGTGCAGTCAGGCTCTCGCAGTCCGCGGGCCCGCGGACGCCGCCCCGGTGATCGTCAGCGTGGCGCCCGTGAGCGCGCCGGTGGCTGCGAAGCTCGCCGCGGTTGCTGCGCCCGAGGCCGTCAATGTCCCCGTGGACACGTCGCCCACCGTGGTGAAGTTCCCGGCGTTGGCCGTGTTGTTGATGGTGAGAGTGCTGCCCGTGATTCCTGTGGCGGAGCTCAGCAGGCCCACGCTGGCCGCGCCGCTGATGCTCAGCGAGCTGCCTGACACGGCCCCTGTGGACGACAGCGTGGCCCCGGCGACGGTGCCGGTGGCTGTGAGCGCTGCGCAGGAAACTGCGCCCGAGGCGTCCACGCCCGTGGTGAACACGTCGGTGCAGTTCACGTCGTTGCACAGCAGCTGGTCGCAGCCCACGTTGCCCTGCGCGGTGAGCCCGTCCAGCGTGGCCGAGCCCGTGAGGGCCAGCGAGTCCGCCAGCAGGTCCGTTACTGAGACAGACTCTCCCTCGAAGGCGCTGGCCCTGATCTGCATGCTGTACAGGTCCAGCGTGCCCGCCGACTGCTGCACCAGCCCGGGGATAGAGCCGCCGAAGGCTCCGAAGTGCAGCTTCGCGATTCCGCCCGGCGGCGCCGAGAAGTCCAGGCGCGCCGTGCTCCAGACGCCCTGCGAGGGCGTGCCGAGGAAGGTGCCGGTGACGCCCACGGAGTCGTTGTCGGCCGCGCTGACGTACATCACCAAGTTGGAGGCCGTGCCCAGCCGGTACCGGCAGCCGAAGGAGTAGCGTCTCCCCGGCGTCAGCGTGTATGTGCGCACGATGTTCCAGGCGAAGGCGCTCAGGGTCATGGCGTAGCCCTCCAGCTGGAAGCCTCCCACAGTGAAGCTGGCCGAGGCCACGGGGTGGCGCACTGGATGTTGCCTAGCGTTTGGTGGTAGCGTTGGGCATCCAGCAGGCACCGTCGCCCAGGGTGGCCAGCGTGACGTCGTCGGCCCCTCCGTCGAGGAACTCTGTGCTTCAGCTAGCACGACCAGAGGCCCGCCGTGTCCTCTGCCTCCAGCGTTTTGCCGGTCTATCCAGGGTTTGCGTCCAGGATCTGGAGGCCTGTGTGCGCCCCGCAGTGCAGAGCAGTGGGGAGGAGGGGGGAGGGTGTGGGGGGGGCGGGGTGGGGGGGAGAGGGGGGGTGGGCGGTGCGGGGCGTGGTGGGGGGGGAGTGTAGGGGTTTGGTTTCTTTTGTTTGTTTTTTTTCTTTTTTATCGTTTTTTTTTCTTTTCTTTTTTTTTTTGCTGTCTTTTTGGTTTGGGCAGGCCCGGCGCCTGGAAGTGCGCCCCGAAGTGCAGCTTCGCCACCCCGTTCGGAGGCACTGTGATGTACATCTTGGCAGTGCTCCAGGCACCCTGGTCGCCCACGAAGCTGCCGTACAATGGGTCGTAGACGTTGTCTGCCTCGGACATGTACACCACGAAGTTGGAGGCCGTGCCGAGCCGGTAGCGGCAGGCGAAGAGGAGCTCTCGGCCCGGGGTGTCCCGGGGTCAAGTTGTAGGTGCGCCACGTGTTGTTTCCACGGTGTTTGCACCGCCAGGGTTCAGGGTTGTTTGTTCAGGGTGTAGCCGTCCGGAGCGCCGCGATGCTTTGCTTTTGGGGGCGTCCCGGCTAGCAAGCTGCGCTAGCGATACGAAATGGCCTCAGGTGTCCGAGACCCAGCAGGGCTTGTGCTATCTTGGTGTCTTACCTCCAGCTGGGTGTCCAATGCCGTTCCACCGTGGGAGAGCAGGAGAGGCCAGACGCTGATTTAGCGTCCGCCTAATTGCCGAGGAGGGCGGCTGTCCAGCGGCGGCTTGCCGTGGTGACGGCGTCAAGTGGGCGTCGCTATCTTAGAGGTCACCTTTTCCGAGCAATAGTGTCCCACGGCCTGACTGCCACGGCCGACTGCAGGTCAGGGCGCTGGCGTCTGCCTTGGAGGCCTGCAGCCCCGAGATGGAGGCGTCTCGGCTCGCGAGCTCGGAGGCCAGCGCCGCGGCGGTGACGGCCCCCAGGAGAGCGTTGGCCACCTTGGTGTCCACCTCCAGCGGCGTGATCCTCGCCGCTATGTCCTAGGGAGTGCTGGTCCACCACCGTCTTGAGGCCGTAGTTGGCAGCCACCGTGGCCAGCGTGGCGTTGTTGGCCGAGGCGATGGAGCCGTTCATGGCCGCCGTGGTGCTGTAGTTGGACAGCTTCAGGTCCACTGAGTCGGGGGTGCTCTTAGTGGCCACCACGCCCTCCAGCACGTCGAAGGCCGACTGGTCTGCCTTGTTGGAGAGACCCGTGGTCAGCGAGCTCTGCAGCGCTGCGATGCTGCTTCCGTGCGCGGCCACCTGACCGTCCGTGGTGGCCAGGGCCGCAGCCGTTGCTAGGGGCGCAATTGCCGGCGCCAGCGCGCTGCTGTCCAGCTTTGAGGCCAGCTCGGCGGTGACTCGGTCGTCCAGGGACTGGATGGCAGCGGCGTTGTTGCCGGAGGCTGCCGTGTTCACCGCCAGGTCAGTCACTTGAGCGTAGGGCGTCAGAGCGAGGGCCAGCTGTCCTGCTGTGACGTGCGTGCCGTCAGTCACCTCTCCGTTGTCCAGGACCTCCGGGATGTTGCCCGTGACAGGTCCTTCAAACATGTTTTCTTAGGAGTAGGTCTATAGCGCAGGGGTGTTGTACTTTCGCAGCGCTCCCTCAGGCGCAGTGTCCTATAAAATCGGACACTGGGTATGATGCAACGAATTGACCGAAAATCTCGGTCAAAGAAACGTTTGGGACCTTGCCCCTTTCATGAACCAACCTTGCCCATTCATGAACCATTGATGAATCACCCGGTTCCATTATTGACTCTTTAGGGCACGAGAGCCTATGGTGAGATGGCTAAGGCGTTGCTCTCCGTAGCGACGTTTCGGAGGTTCGATTCCTCCCCGGCACCTTGGCGGGCTGACGCGTTAGAGACCGGTGACTTCGGCGGTGACGAGTTCAGCGGGCTGACGCGTTACGTGGAAGAACCTCGGCAGGCTGACGTGTTACTCGGGAGCACCTCGGCGGGCTGCCGCGTCAGACGCTGGCTGACTCTGGGCTGTGCCTCGGCGGGCTGACGTGTTAGAGACCGGTGACTTCGGCGGTGACAAGCTCAGCGGGCTGGAATTCGCAGGTTTTTCGAGGCAGAATACGGATTTCGGAGCATGGCGAACACCTGGAACCGGTTTTCGGAGGAAAACGAGCGAATTTGGAGGCCCAGGCAGCACTTTTGACGCAGGACACGAAAAACGCACTTTTCGGAGTTCGCCGTTTTCAGCGCTTTTTGCACCAAAAACGGAGTGGTGACAAAGACCGGTGACATCGGAAAAACGTTCAGCGGGTTGAAGAATTTGGCTGTTTTGCAGGGTTTTGGGACCAAAAATCCAAATGAATTAGGGTAGTATCCCTTTCCTTACTACTTGACCTCTTGTCCGTAATCTTGTAACGGCGCTTGTCGCGAGTATTCAAATTGCGGTTTGAGCGGCTGTCACTCCTGCTGCTGCGGCGCCGCCAAGACCTGGACCTGGACCTGGACCTGCGGCTCTGGCGGACCCTGCGGCCAAGTCCCCTTTGACTGCGGCCATCATCACTTTCACCGGCCGCGCTTGCACCACCTCTCTCTGTTATTTGTGAACCGCTCGCAGCGCATCCTCAGAGGTTATCATTCAGCAAATGTGGATTCTGCGAAAATTTGGTGGTTTTGCGCGGTGCGGCCACAGCCCTTCTGCTTGTGTTAAAACCCTCTAGGCCCCGTGCCGAAATTGGGTAGCTGTTCTGAGGTCCTTGTTGGTGTTGCTTCCCAAGTTCCATTGATCGCCATTTGGCTCAAGACACAATTGAGGTTCAAGATCTGATGTGTGACTGCATACATACGTGATCGGCATTGAGAGCGAAAACACTTCGCTTGCGCTGCATTTGTCAGGACTACTGTTGTAACTATCATTCCTTCTCCCTTACAACGTTTACACGGGTTCGGCTATAACGGCATCGTCCGTATACACCTTTCTACGTGGTTGGTATTACAGCTTGAGGGTTCGGTGCATAGCGTCCCACGGGACGTCACCTTGCCGTCTCTTGACAGGTTATCAGCCGTAACTACAAGCTCTACACTGGACTGGGAGACAGCTGGTTTATTGCGGGTACAGGGACAATAAAGGAACGATAACCTACACAGTACAATGGCGTCTTCGGCGAGCCCAAGTACTGCAACTTTTGGGAACAGCAGCTCAGAGGGATCCAATGGATTGATGGCTCTTCCTGCGGTGATGGATATGGTTGCAGATTCACAGGATGAACCTGGGAGCGGAGGTTCCGCGCTATTCAGCGACATATCTACTCCCACAAGATCATGGAAGCAGATCGATGTTCATCAGGAGTCGAAGAAAAGAGAATCCCCACCGAGAAGATCATCATCTTCGCCTGCGACACCACGGACGTCGCAGAAGGGCGTGAGATCGACATCGAAGGGTGGGAGGTCAAAATCACCCACCAGTGCAGATTTTCGCGCCGTGATCAAAGAGAAGAATAAGATGGAGGTGGAGATCGGGGAATATCAGAAGACACTTGATGAAATGTCGGCAGCAATGGCGAATCTTAACCAAGAAGACTATGGAAGCACCATCCGGATCCAGGAGCTGGAAAGACGATGCGAGATTGCCAGCAAGCAGTCGGGACATCTAGTGAGTCACCACCAACACCACATGGCTGAGGCATGGCGCAAGTTTGAGGAAGAAGCCCAACAGATGCGCAAGGTGGAAATGAACGCATTTCAGTACGGGGAGAAGAAAGACATGGAGTCGAATATTATAATGCAACAGATGAGGCAAGCTGAAGGAACTATCATGGAGCAGAAGCGGGAGATTGCATTGATGAAATCCTACATGGCAAGCGAGAAGTCGGCCGCGCAGGAATCAGCTATACGTGCAAATCAGATACACCGTGAGGCTTCACAACAGATATCAGTTTATCAGCAACAGATCAGAGGCATAGAATCTTCTACATCTATCGAGAAGTTCAACGAGGAGGAGATGGTCCAAAGTCTGAAATCACAGTTGGAGCATGCACTCGTCAAGCGCCCCGAGACGTACTCTTTGGAGGACTCCAGGGAACAGCTGATGGCGAGGCTGAATGACGTTACAGTATTTGCGGAACAGGAATCGAAGAGAGCAGATTGCTTGCTTCGCGAAAAAGAAGAGATCGTCAAACAGTATGAGTCCGACGTGTCGATGAAGGACCAGATGATTGCTGTCGAAGGTGGTCATCGTCAGGATGCGATCTTGGAGTTAGCCCAGGTCAAAGAAGAGAAACAAGAGGAACGGTGCACGATGGACGAGAAGTCGAAGGAGGCTGAGTACTGGAGATTGACAGCTAAGGGAATGTACGATGAGTACCTCGAGGAGATGCATGAGCTTCAGAGACAACTGAAAGAAAGAGAGGCGACGCTCAAGCAAGAAGAGAGTTTTGTACGCCAACTCGATGCTGACAACGAGGAACTACGTGCACACAAGAAGCTGGAGACACAGGAAGCCTCCAGCAGCAAAGATGGACATCGTGAACGAGCAGTAGTGAAACGCGCTGAGGGAGGAACCCAGGCTAATTCAAATAGGATAGACAAGAAGGTGGCTGGGTCAGTCCCGTCATCGTCTTCAAATCAAATCCCTAATTCGTCGCTGATGCCAGGTTCGATCCTCTTTCCGTCTTTCGGTGATCCAATGATCGATGTACACCTATCCCAGATGCAAGGGGTTGTTGGGCATGTCCCACAATCCACTACTACGACTGGTGGTGGTGATGGGGGGGGAAACAACGGTACTACGCCCCCATTGGATTACGGTGGATTCCCGCCCAATGGGAATGGGCAGGGAGCGGGTCGACGTCAGTTGAGCCTCGCTGGTGGCGGAGGAGGACCTCCGGATGATCCACCCGATGATGAGGATGAGGATGACGACGACGAAGGAGATGAGGAAGACGAGGAAGAAGAAGAGGAAGAAGACGATCGGACACGGAGGAGACGAAGGAGATCGAGAGATAACCGAGAGATCAAGAATGATCGACCGAGAATCTCGAGGAAAGAGGCCGAGAGAGTATCTATTCCGGCCTGGCCAAAGATCCATCAACTTGACACCTGGAAGATGCAACTGCTGATGAATGTTCTGAGCGCATGTGCAGATCCAGATACCGACGCATGGACGAAATGGCTGGAGCAGGCTCTTGGGTTGAACCCAGACCTGGATTTGCTTAGCGATTCAGGTGGCGACAGATTTGCTACGATAGATATTAAGATGGCCATGGGCATGCAGAACATGCTGAAACAAGCACCTGACGAAGCCAAGGACGTATACCTCGATGCTACACGACACTCTGAACTACGACATCAACAAGGGGTGATCGTGAAGGGACGAGAGTTGGTGGCATTAGTTATGCAATCATTCAGGACTTCCGATAGAACGGATCTTGTCTACCACATCGAGCATCTATTCAACCTTGACTTTCCTGGCGACAAGAACTTGGTCATGTTCAGGAACAAATGGTATGATTTGCTGCTGAAGATGAGGAGCGAGGACAGACCCAGTAAGCTGGCTCTCAGAGACATCCTTTACAGGAAGATCAAAGGGAGCAAGAAGATGGAGTTCGGCCTCAATGCCTACCATAGACTACCGGACAAGCATCCTCAGAAGACGTATGAATTCTTATTGGCGTTGATCGACTATCAGATCAAGGCAGATCGGGAAGACCTGATGCTCGACATGAAGGAGAAATCGGTCAAGTCGATGATGAAGTCAGGCGGGAAGGATGCGGCTCCAGCAACTGGCAAACAGGAGAACCAGGGTGGCAAGGGCAGAAAGGGGAAACCCGGTGGACCTGATGCCGCTCCTGTGCTCCCAAAAGCCAAGGCAAAGGGCCACGCTGGCAAGAACGGCAAGTCCGACGGTGCCAGCGACAGAGGCAAGAGTCCGGGCGGAAGCAAGGATAACCCCTGCTGGTACCACTTCAAATCGGCGAAGGGGTGCGTGAAAGGGAATGAATGCACTTTTTCCCACAGCAAGAAGACGGAGCATAAGTTGGAGAGCATGTCCAAGGGGAAAGGAAAGGGCAAATCCAAGTCCAGATCATCGTCACCAAAGAGGGATGATGGAGCATGCTTCGCGTTTCAGAAGGGGAAGTGCGATAGGGGAAGCGCTTGTAAGTACAGGCATGAGCTCATCAAGAACAATTCAGCTCCAGCAACGTCAAATGACAAGGCGCAAGCCAAGTCGAAGGCTGCCGCCAAAGCCGCAGCGCCTGCCATTGCGAGGAGGGCCATCGCAATGCCCGCGATAGTCCTGAAGCAATCGGCTCCTGCAGGGAAGGTAAGCTTCAAGAAGGACGTTGATCAGGTCGAACCGGACGAAGCCGAGACTGTCTACCACGAGCACGATGACGACGCGATGAGCGAATCATCGAGATGGTCTGGCGAGTCCGAGATCCCCGAGAAAATGGTGTGGTTCAAGGAAGTGCTCGACGTCGACGAGAATGGGGAGATCACCTACCTCGAAGACGAGAGAAGGCAATGGGAACGAAAAGGGGAATGGTACGGTTATGAGGACAATGAGAATGAGCCTTATCAGTACGTGTACGTCGACGAGAAGAAGTTCAAAAGCAGTGATCATCGTGAATTATCAGCCTATCAAGTCCAACGATCATTGATACGTGCGAAGATACTGAGAGAAGTAGTGGATGATGTATATAAGAAGCACTACTTCCCGGTGACCAAGGAGAGCAGCATAATGTTCGAGTATGATCGGAACAAGGACGAGATCAAGGAATCGGCTGTCGACTGGAAGAAGCAGCATGGTATGCCGAAGAACGTTTTCGCCATGTCAACGTGCATCAGCAAACGGGTGAAATGGTTGATGGACACCGGATGTGGTCATGATCTCATTGGAAGAGCCAAGGCGAAGAGCCTGGGTGTCGACATCGTGAAAGATGACGACGAGATCGTGTTCCAGACCGCGAATGGTTCCACTTCCACATCTGATGTGGCCAAGATAGTTGTGGACGAGTTGGACGAGACTGTCGAGCCACATGTATTGGATGAGACACCCACGGTATTGTCAGTGGGGAGGAGATGCATGAAGATGGGTTATGCATTTCACTGGATGCCTGGTAAACTACCTTTCATGGTTACGCCAAAGCAGGGATTCGTGCACTTGCAGGTCAAGGACGACATCCCGTACCTAGTGAGTGATGGTAAACTTCGGAGTAACAGGCATCGCCCTACGATAGACGACCTCAAGGAGCACTTTTCGGAAGTATTGGCGATGGTAACGAACGACGAGGCAGATCAGGGAGGTGACGATGAGAACGACGTCACACCCGCCGCTGTCGGTGAGTCCGCAGAGGCCGAGGGCGAACACCACGACGGGGCATTCGACTTCGGGCCACCCGGAGGAGCCGGTCCGGTACGTCCGCCTCCCGTGGCTGAGGAAATACCTGTAGATGTTGGGTCAGTCCCGCATCGACATGGTGATGCCGAAGCTCACGAGGAAGAGGTTGATGAAGATGATCCAGATGCCGGAATCGAAGTAGACGTGTACGAAGGATCATCAATAAAGAGGAAAGTGGGAGTCCTCAAGAAGGACGCCAATTCCATAGCTCATTTGCTTACACACAGATACCGAAATCCCTTCTGCGAATCATGCGTCAAGGCAAAGATGAGACACTTCAGATCACGAACGGGAGCATTCAAAAGAGAAGTGAAGACGTTCGGTGACCTGGTGACGTTCGACTTTGTGACGGCATCAGGAGATCATGAAGTGGAAGGCAGGTATGCGCTCATCATCCGGGACATATATACCGGAATTATCATGGCTTATCCCACCGCGAGAAGAGACACTGACTCAGTCGTCAGGGCTATCAAGCACTTCTGCGGGAGGAGGAAAATCAAGCAGGTATATTCAGATGACGGCCCGGAACTGATCAATGCGTGCGTGGAGCTGAAGCTGAACCACGACCTATCGCTGCCTGGACGGCCGCAGAACAATTCCCTTGCTGAAAGAACAAATCAATTCATCATGACCAGACTTCGGCTTGTCTAGTACATGCCGGTCTACCCACGTGTTATTGGGTGCAGGCCATCACCACTCTGTGCCATCTCATGAACATCGAAGAGGTGAACGGATCGAGTGCATGGATGAGGCTGCATGGCGAGGAGTTCAAGGGCGAGAAGATACCTTTTGGTGCGCTAGTGGACTTCAAGCCGAGCGAAGCACGAGGGGGAAAGAGGGAGAAGTTCGAGCCGAGAGGGGAAACTGGTATATTTGCTGGATATGTGTTGAGCACCGGTATGCATTGGGCAAACAAGTATCGTGCTTGGGCACTTACTGCATTTGCGGGTGCAGAGCTGAACATCAAGAAGGCAAAGGTTCCACCTCGGTTGAGAATGCCACATCAGACGGAGAGGATGATCCTGAAATCTCCTCTGACATTCCCAATACAACAGAAGTACAAGGTTGCCAACGAGACTTTGGAAGGAATAGAGATGTCTATCGATGCAATCGGTCTGGATGCACGTGACCGCCTGATCGAGGATGAGGACTACGAGCCTGAATTGCTGCAGAGTGACGAGAAGCGACTGCTTGACGATGAAGTCGATCAGATCGCTGGTCTACTGCTCGACGATGGCCCGGAGGTAATCGCCGGAGATCGGGGGGATCATGCAGGAGAAGAAGATGCTAGACCGAGCTCTTCAAAAGGGAAAGGAGATGGACACTCCAAGGGCGATGAGAAGGTTGCGAAATCCGACCTTCCACACGTGTCAGTTGGACTACCTGGGGATGGCATCACGTACGTCAACGACGATGGCAAGGAGGTTAAAATCGACAAGGCCGGAAGACCGTATCCTGTCGGGAAGGATGGATTCAGGCTAATGAAGACATCGAGACCTCCGGAGTTCACTCCTGAAGAATGGAAGATGATGAGTAAATATTACACCAAGGAAGAGAAGGCCGAGGTGAAGGGCGGTGGCAAAAGGAAAGAGGAAGATCCCAAGAGTAAAGAGTCTGAGATTTCCGCGCCGGCAGAGGCACGGACATTACAGATGCCCGGTGGTAAGAGAATTCGAGCGATGCTTCGGAACCGCTGGGGTGGAGTAGAATGGCAGTACAATTGGGGATTGCGGAAGAACATATCAAAGATCAAGAACCCAATGGATGGGAAGCACTTGGCTGAGCTTGAATGGGTCAGGATTGTTGTTAATCCTGTCGACGGGGTGGTTGTTCTCATGGATTCCAAACAGTCCCAAGACGTCATGAGACGAAACGTTCAGCTTGAGAAAGAATTTGAGTGTCTGGTGGTAATTTATGCCTGGAAGTTCAAGTCTGAGGAGCGATCAAAGTCGACTCCAAACTGGACGAAGGCGGTTGCATCAGTCATTGAGAGTCATAAAGACGAAGCTGAGACAGCATCGGGGACGGATCCATCGGTCGACGAATCGACGGACCTCACCTGGTATGAATGGGAGGAGTCTGCTGAGATAGTTTCTGGAAAAGTGCCACTCGCAATGCCTGCGATAGGCGAGGACGGTGAAGCCAAGAAGTACCCATCGATGCCGTGCGTGACTTCTGAGCGAATACAGCACAGAGAGAAAGCTGTGAAAGTTGTACGATTCTTCGACGCTTTAGTATCCAGGCCGGTAGGCCGGAAAGAGATGTTGACCAACCCTGATGCATTGGCATCAATGAAGAAAGAGTGGTCGGGATTAATCGACCAGGGGGTCTTCGATCTTGGCGCGGTGCGTGAATATGACGCTGTAGCCAGAGAAGCAAAAGCGAAGGGGGAAGAAATACACATGGCTCGCGCACATGGCATTTGCGTTGAAAAGCACTCACAGTTGCCTGTTGGTGATCCTAAGAGGAAGTTCAAGGGTAGAGGCGTGTTGCTGGGGAACCAAGTGAAGAACCAAAGCTTTGAGGCTGCGATGTTTCAAGATTTGGGGAACTCCCCTGCTTCATTTGAAGCCTCGCGTTGGGCGGATTTTCTGGGTTGTCATGATGGCTGGGATGTGCAGATGGCCGACGCTGTTCAGGCGTATACAGGCCACCTTGAGAGGCACGCCGTGTTGGATTGAATTGCCACCGGAGGCCGTGCCAAGTGAATGCAAATGGGATAAGTACAGAAGACCAGTCGTCCCGTTGAGGAAGGCGCTGTACGGACACCCAGATGCGGGAACATTTTGGGAGCAGCACTGCGATGAATCGGTGCGTGCCGTTGGTTTTGAGCCCATCGGCGAAGAATGGCCTTCAGTGTACATTCATGAAAAGCTCCAGCTTGTTCTGGTTGTGTATGTCGACGACTTCAAAATGGCAGGGCCGCAGAAGAACCTTGCCCAAGGGTGGAGCATGTTGCGTACACGTTTGAAGATTGAGCCCGAGACTGGACTTGACATGTACCTTGGTTGCAATCAAAGCAAGGGAAACGTCACTCTCGGGAACGGACACCGAGTAACAACGGTGACCTATGACATGGAACAGTTCCTACGTTCCTGTGTCGACCGCTATCTTGAAGTGGCGGGCGACGTGAAGTTGAATAAGGTTGTCACCCCTGAGTTGCATGAAGAAACAAAGAATCACGTCTCACGGAAGCCTGCCAGAGAGGGGCCGTCAGTCGTGTGCAATTGGTGTAACAATCTTGTGCCCACCGACGGTTCTGCCACAGTGCCGGACCAACGGGGAGGGACTCCTGAGTTGGCCATGAAGGAGCCCGTGCGTGGACACCTTGCTCCGCATGCCGCTAGCGTACTGATGAAGTTGCTGTACGGTGCGCGGATTGCTCGCTTCGATTTGTTGCGGCAAGTGAATCGCCTAGCACGGAACGTGCATAGGTGGACTGACTCCGATGATCGGGGTTTGCATCACTTGATGTGCTATGTGCATCATACCAAACATTGGCGCATGGTCGGTTGGGTTGGAGACCCTATGGACGATGTGCACTTGGCCTTGTATGCGGACGCTGACTTTGCGGGATGCATTGACTCGCTGCGTTCCACCTCCGGTGGACACTTGAATATACAAGGGCCTAATACCCGGTTTCCGTTGTCTGGCAGCTCTAAAAGACAGGGTTGTGTGAGTCACTCCACTCCCGAGGCCGAGATTGTTGCGGCCGATGTTGCCATGAGATCGATGGGTATGCCCGCTCTCAAGCTGGTAGAGCGGATTCTCAAGAAGTCACCGAACTTTGTGTTCTATGACGATAACAAGGCTATGATCGGTGTCGTGCGATCGGGGAGAAACCCCACGATGCGCCACCTTGAGAGAAGCCATGGTGTTAGCATTTCGTGGATGCATGAGATGTTCACACGTGATTACATGTACTTGGCGTATGAGGTCACCGACAGGATGGCGGCCGATATTTACACCAAGGCGTTCAATGATGGGCGCAAATGGAAACATGCATGTTTGCAGATTGGTCTACTTGACCCGAGCTTGCTGTCTGACCCGGATACCCTCAAGGCGCTCACACCCACGTGTGATCCCATAAAGGGGACCATGCAGACCGCTTCGGGGACAGTTGACGGAGTTCCAACATTTCCGTACACACACATACCGATCATGCCCCCGGACCTATGGTGGTCTGGATTAACATCCAAAGAGGGATTGCATGAGCATGAAGGACATGATCCGGTTGTTGTTGCCAAGGGACCCAGATTGATGCGTGTGAAACCTCCACTCGCGGTTATGACACCGTTTGGGAGCAAGTGGCTTCGTTCCACTTGGTTTCTGAAGAATGGGTCATGGCTCAAAGTTGAGGATAGAGTTGACCCGGGGCTACAATGTGTGCGAATTGATGGTTGGGTTGAACGCGCAGTTTGGCAGTTTCATCCCGTACCGGTCGCTGCACCGGCGCGGGAACGGTCTCCACGACCACGACCAATTCACGTCGGGTCCGGGGATGTTGACATGCAGTCCGTGCTGGCCGCATTTGTTGAAGAACTGTCGAACGAGCGCATAGAGTTGAAGTGTGTTAACGACCTTGCTTTGGAAACGTTGCTCCGATTGAAATTGCTCATGCGTTGTCTGCATATCAATCACGAGCAGCTTGTCCCTGGTCGTTGTTTTGTTCCGTATCGCATTGCGGTGAAGCACAAGCCACAGTTAGCGCCGGGTATTGAACTCGCGATGGTCAAACACGACGGTGGTGTGCTTCGCGCTCCTGTTCATGTCTCGCTTCCTGGTATGAGAACTCGCACAGTCGTCACTCTTTACAGTGTTGACTTGGCTCGGCCCATCGTGCTGATGGCATGTTCGAACCACGTAACTGGTTCACTGCTCTTGCCCGCCATGACGGGCCGCAGGTTGTCACCATAACCCTGGTTGATGACTTACTGAGCGAGTACGGGGGGAGAATCGCCAGACATGTGCTTACCAAACCTTCCGATTTGTTGTTCTTCGCCGGGCCTTGCACGGGGGGATCATCATGGGCACGCCTCAACAAGACTCGCGGAATTGACACCGCAGAGAAAATCGAGGCCAAACAAAGAGAATTTTGGAGATTATTTGAACGGTTCGTTGAAATTAAACGGCATGCCATGACAAAACGAGCTGCGATTTTGTTTGAGTTGCCTGGAAGTTGTGATTATTGGAAAGATGAGAGACTGCATGAGGTCGTGCATGATGGGACTAGTCACGAGTTTGATGGGTGTCGCTATGGCTTGAAACAAAGATATGCAAAGAAACCCATGCCAATCAAGAAACCATGGAGAGTTGTCTCATGGAACTTGAACTTGGTGGCTCGTTGTCTAAGAAATGCAATGGAAACCATGAGCATGGACCTTGTGCTGGTCGTGAAACCAAAGAAACCCAGTTGTACACGTCAATAATTGTGGGTGTGATCCTTCGCCGTTTTCGTGCTCGAGCAAGGTGCCTCAAACCGGCACCGTTGAAACTCGCTCTTGCTTGCATTACGCGAAGGAGATCGCGGAAGCACCAAGCTACTGCGAGCGAAATCTGCACCACCCCAACTGCACAACCGAGGTGCTGGGCCAGTCCCGAACCTCTGGTGCATACGGGGAGCTGGGTCAGTCCCGAACCCCAAGCTTCAAGAAGGAGCTGGACGAGTTCGTCACCTCAATCTGAAGCTGGGATCATTTTGGGACAATTCCGTGGCTTCATTTGCAGCTGCTTATTTTGGATTTTTCTGGGTCTGGAGAATATCATCAAGATGACTGCCAATCCGAATGTCGTCAATACAAATGAGTTCTTCTGCGTGCCTGTCGGGAAATCTAGGCAAGCAGCAATCTTCTTGGGGAATTTGGTGAAGAACGCCATTGAGGAAGGCAAGAGGATACCCAAGAGGATGGAGATGAGCAGCGACCTGGGTATGTGCGTGAAGTGGATCGAGGACATAGGCGTCCCCGCTATTTATGCATACTCTGCGTACTACTCTGCCAAGGGCCGCGGGATGATGAAAGGGTGAAGGGCAGTCTATGAGGGTTGCCTTAGAGTTCATCAGCAAAGTTTTCGGACAGCTTTCTGCCGACGAATGTATGCTTGGATGGAGGGAATTCTGCAGCAAGGGAAAGAAGATCGTGTCGGCGCTGAACCAACTTTGCGGTGAGGCAACGATGCTGGCGAAGAACCCCGAGTTGCTCAACGTAACCAAGTACTGCATGGAAGGGGCGGATATGTTGAGATCAATCGCGAACATCTGGGATCTCGCACTAGGCGTGGCCGAGGACAACGATGAACGGTCGTTCAAAGCTGCATTCCACCAGGACACCCCGGTTGGGGAGGTGTACAAGAATTCATCAGCGACGAGTCATCTAGGGCATCGTCATCGAGGAGGTGGAGGAGCTCCGAGGAGTTCCAGACGACTGCAGAGTTTGAGAGGCACGATCGGAGAATTGCAAGGTACAGAGATCGAAACTGGGGGAAAGTGTTCACGTTGAGCGTGATCAAGGCTCCCAAGATCGACTCCTACGGTCGTGGTTCCAAGGACGACTACCAGAAGAATTGGGACCTTGGGTTGGTCTACCAGAATGAGCTGCAGGCATCGATGAAGAACCTCGCATATGCACTGAGGAGGGATGAGAATGCCAGCCAGAACAAACTATTGCGCTGGATGATCTGTGGGTCAACCCCCAGTGACATCTCTGATGCGTGCATCGGGGCGGTCAATTCGCTCATGTGCGTATCGTTCATCATGAGGAGATTGCAGCCATTGCTCGGTGAGAAGGACTCCAAAGACCAGTCGTATACAGCTTATTTCCGTCCAGACAAAAGGGAGCTGAACGATCTCTACCGGGAGATTGAGTACGCCAGGGATTTCCTATGGTGCATCGATATGATCTATGAGTCGAAGCTGCCTGCGATGAACATCAACTCCATCAGTTTGGCACCGCACGCGGCTGACAGGGCCGCTGAGAACCAAGATCGGCGCAAGTGGGTAAGCTGGATGAAGGAGATCGAGAAGAAGGCCGAGAAGGACGTCATGATCGAATTCTTCCAGAATAAATACTGCACGATTCATGAAATCGAGAGGGAACTGGAGAAGTACCCCGAGGATTTCGTGGTTGGGGAAGAGCCGACATGGTGGGTGATGGGCTCATCGAAGACGGAGCCGCCACGGAAGACGGAGCGACAGCAGAAGTCGGCATCAAGCTCCGGGCAAAGGAGTCAAACCGCTGGTGGGTCAGTCCCCCAGCCGGGAGCTCCAAGTGGGGGGTCGCAAGCCAGCGATGCTGTCAAGATCGACAACGAGATCATCGACTCCATTTTCCGAATGAACTCTGGCGGTGACGACGACAGATGGGTAATTATCAACCCAACTGCTGGACACGATACCTACACTTCATTCGAAGGGGGTACCACTTTGGGCGGCGCGACTGTCAATGTGAAATTCAACATAGACAACAATACGGGGTACCCAATCATACAAACTGTATTTGGGCCGTGTCTTGCAGAAGGCAAGAAGGCAACGTATTGGGAGTGTATGCTGAGATGCCTGACCTCTTCGCTATTGCACTTCGAGGAGAAGACCAGCGCGGAGAAGATCATTCTTTCCTATGTTGGGAAGGGAAATGCGGCATGGCTACAGCTGTATGCTTTCTTGTGTGCCCAAACAGGATGCTTGATTACTGGACGCCTTCCGGGCGCCAAAGCCATCAACGCGTTGATTCAGGCGGAGAAGAACCCGGACAACGCACCTGGACAGTTGAACCGGATTATCAATAGGCAGAAGAGGAGCCCCATTGGCGAGGCGACGATTCGCGACATGATGATCCACAAGAAGAGCTTCTTGGTCCTGGATTGGCCCCTGAGGGCCGTCAACTCGAAAGGGAGCACGAAGACCTTCCAGATGATGGTCAACGAACAGGGATGGACAAACATCGAGGAGAGATCATACTATGGGTCGAGTGAGCAAGTCTCCTCACCCAACGACACGTTGAATATCATCTCCCGATTGCAGAAGCTGGATAAGCTCATCGCTGAACGGCGGAGGCGAGACATGGATGACTCACCAATGTCGGTGCACATCTGGATGTCGCTATATGATTGGGTGTGCATGAGAGGATGCGGATGGCAGGTGACCGCCAACCCCATCATCGACTCCCTGCAGAAGGCGATATCTGACCTCGTCAACACATGCAAGGGCCTGGTCGTGGTGTGCGTGAATCGCGATGTTGCTTTCCATGGTGGAAGAGGGGACTTGGGGACGATCGCCAACAAGGTTAGCGAGATCTGCAAGGCGGCAGGCGCGCTGGTGACCGAGAACGATCGCCTGTGGCGCGTGGTCCATGCGCTCACAGGAAAGAACTACAAGATCCCTGGGAGCTCGAACTTGCAACATTTCCTCCTGAAGCGACTGCTGATTGAGAAATCCATCGATGCGGTCGCACCAAGCAACGCGTTTGTGTGTGAGCTGGAGGGACGTGCATAAACGAGCCCGACCTTCGATTCAACATCCCGAAGAACATGGAGGAATCGAAGGTGAAATTCGAGTACAAGCCGACCTTCACTGCACAGTCGAAGAGGAAACAAGAGCAGCAAGATGAAGGACACGGCGAGCAGGATGCTTTTGGGAAAGCCGATGTCGGTGATCAACGTCTTCGATGGTATACGGTCACGGAGCTCAGCAAGTTTATCTGCGAACTTTGCGCTAAAGAGATGCAGATGAGCAAGTCGAAGGTGCTCGGACCGAAGTCGAAGTACAATCCCTCTTCTTGCGTGAACTGTTGCGCGAACTGGAACGCGGACACGAACGGTATTGCAATGTCTATCGAGGGGAAGAAAATGTACACGCGCCTCTTCGCGGAATGCGTGGTGGCAATCCCCGACCTTCAAAACCTCATGGTGGACGTCAACAATATCCAGGCCATGATCACGATCATACGGGAGCTCGCGTATTCAAGGCTGAAGAAGGAGCTTTCTCACGTGGGATTCGTGAGCATGACTGTGGATCAAGCAGCGCAGTTCTACAACAACGGTCACGGGAAGCAATTGTGCGCATCCCGGGATGTGATCGTGTGCAAGAACTCCGAGGGAGTCGAGGAGAGGATGTCCATCTTCTTGATAGGCAAGGATCTTGGCAATGTGGCATATTCGTCCTGGATCAAGAGTGTGCTCGACCAAGGAACGATGTATGAACTCCTGGGACAAACCACGAACGAGGAATCCTTGGGAGACGTCGTCGAGATGGTGTTGGGATTCTTTGAGGTGATGTCGTACTTCCAGCACGAACTGCCACTGTGGAAGGATGCATGGAAGATCAAGAGGGAGTTCGAGCAGTCAATAGTGCGACACCTCGCTGGGAACGTGACCCACACGACGGGCCAGAACAGAAAGCGGAACAGACCGTCCGCACAGCTCGGCGTGCCCACGAAGGAGGTGCTTGACATCATGAACAAGGTCAAGCCCAGACATCCACGATCCCTGATCACCGAGCCCTCTGCACAAGGTTCCAAGAGAAAGGCCACGGAGGGCGAAGATGAGGGTCTTGGTCAAGCACCAGACCCGAGTCGAAGTTCTCAAGCCAATACTGAGAAGGAAGACAAGAAGCAGCGAGTGATCGACGGGCGGAGAGCGGCACTAGGATTCCTGGAGTCAATGGAGAAGTGCATGGGAGATATGGGGATCTGTAAGAAGTGCGCGAACCTGGCCCACGACGGCGACTGCAAGGACATTGAGGAGGCTGCTGGAAATGAGAAGGCGATGAAGGTGCTCCGTGAGCTACTCAGCAGTGACCCTGTTTCATCTGATGAAGACATGGGGGATACGGAGGAACCGTCCTCATCAACGTCCAAGGAAAGAAAGAAAGGGGGACAAGCAGGGAAAGAAACAATTGAGATGTACAGCTACACTATTAATTTGGTGGAGATGGCTGACACGGCTGAGGGAGGAGAGCTACAATGTGGTGGCGTCGACCTCACCTACAACCCGTGCGGGGACAACAGGACATTCAAGAAGACGCTTGAGATGGGATGCGACACCATCCCGTGCTACATCCCGAAGTATGGCGATGTGAGTGATGTGCACTTGCCATGGGCGTATGCGTCCATCGTTGACCCCAAATACTTTCCCAAAGGTGCAATCCTTGAGCAAGTGGACGTGATGCAACTTGGCAAGAGTGTCAACTTCTGCATTGCTCCTTTCGACGGTGCTCCACTATGCAGGATTGGTGATGATCGCTCGGTATTTACTACAAGGGACCAAGCAAACCAGCTATCTCACGACCTATGCAGAGTCCTTCGACACAAGATCGGCAATTGCCGAGGAAGTGCTTTCAGGTGCGACGAGGGTGGATGGGTCGACATTGATGCTGTCATTGACGACCGGAACAACGACATATTCCCACCATACACCACGAGAGCGAAACGATACATGGGCATCATGGAGGTGATCAAGTGGCAGGAATCCGGAAGCAGAAAATCGAGATTCCAGGTTTTGGCAGCAAGGTTTCCGAGCATCATGAACCCGAACGACACGAGGGCAGCCAGGGAGGAAATGACCGAAGCTGGCGTGGATCGGGACGACATCGACAGGATGTTCAACAGATGCGATGGATGGTACAGACCTTGGTGCATCCGAGTCACAACCGGTCACAGTGATTTTGGATTCATGAGCTCATCCGCACTGGCGAATAGGTATTCCGCAAGAATGGGTGATTCTCTCGGAGGAGCATTCCATGTGACGTATGTGGAAAACCTGCCAAGCATCGTACGCTGTGGGTTAGTCCCCGGCGGAATCGATGGCGGCAACAGGCTAGCACTGCACTTCGGGGCGTTTGCTCCATGGGATGAGATGAACGTGGCGACGAAGACAACGCTGCGGAACGTGAGGAGAGGGGATCCGATTGCGATCATCTACATTCCCAGTGCAACCCTCGCGCGGTATGGGGCTGGAGTCGCGGCTAATGGGACTTTCATGGTCTTTGACGTGATCCCGTTCTATGAGGTCAAGTCCATTTGGATTGGCAAAAGCAACGGAGGGAAGCGCCTGGAGTACGCTGACATCAAGAGGGCGTACTCGAAGTGTGTGGAGAACGAGATCTGCCCTGGCTTTGTCAACTCTTCCCAAGAGTCGGCTGCGATGTTCCTCCAGAACGTCGCAAAGATCAGCGAGAGGATGCCGGAGACTGAGACAGGTGCCGATAATCTGCACTACATCGTTGACATGGTTAATCGTGCCTGCGAACTCTATCGAATCAACAAGATGGAAGAGTTCAATGCACAGGTCAACGAGGTCCGGGACGAAATCAGCAAAGTCGTCATCCTGAATGACGAGACATGGGAAGGACTGAGGTGCCGGATATGTCCATCATGTGCGACCGCGATCCCCACCTGCTTCTGCTTATGCCTGGAGTGCGAGGCACAACTGATCTCCATCGGAAGATACTACATTCACATCAAATCCGATGACGAGGAGGACAACCAAAACCCCAACGTCTCTGGAGATGCCAGGCGTGCACAGGAAGAAGCTAACCACGATGCGGCAGCACAGGAGGATGAAGACGAAGCGGAGGAAGTTCCGGGAGAAGATGACGACATGGACACGCAAGGATATACATCCGGCTATGCGTCAGAAGAAGAAGACGGCGGTTGGCATTACCGCGACACCGATCTGGCGTCACGGGACATTATAAGTTCCCAACGGATGGCGATCTGCCTTGACGAGCCGCGTGAGGCTCAGTACATGGCAGGATTTATCGCACTCCAGCTGTCCAAGATGTGGGGGATGTTTGAAGGTGGTGAGGAGAGAACGATGAATGCCGGACTCGAAGGGAATCCGGGCTGCCCTTATCACAATGATTTCAGGAGGTACCCCAACATCACTGAGCATGATCAGGAAGGTATACTTTTGCCATCAACAATAACGAAGATTTCTCAATCGGAGAATGTTCGGACAAGAGCCTTCCGATCGGTTGAGGAGCGTGACGAATATATTCGTATGATGGTGAACAAATGCGAGGGACTATACACATTCTACAAGCTGTGGATTGCAGCAAGAATCCTCGATGTCACCAAGGAAGAAATGAAGCTCCTGGTCAAGGACCGAGTGCACCCGGTGGGTGATATTATTTTCAGATGTTTTGCACTAGCTTTCAACTGTAAGTATATATCATTCGTGAGGGATGGCCTAAACCTTGGCAAGAATGGTTACACGGTCAACGTGAGCGCCATCATCTCGGCCATCGACCCGAACAAATGCGACACACCCCTGCTGGATTGGTGCCTTCGGAAAAGGCACTGGTTGCCAGAGGACTACAACAAGAAGTGTGTCCGGGCACGAGAAGCCCAGAAGAACTTGGACGAGGAGTTCCGTCGACGCACTCACAGACTGTCCATTGGGGACCGGTATGCGTAGTGAAGATGCTGATTGCGGCACGATGTGGGTTAGTCCCCATCTGTTGCTTGCGTCTCATCAACACCATTGCGATGGAACGACTTTACATTATGATATGATTTCATATATCCAAGTTGAATGGATGTGTACATGGTTACATATTCCGATGACTATGACGCTCTGGATATTCATGGATGGAACTATTACCTTATAGATGATATCTTTTCATTATTTATGCATTGTCCATGGTATCTGGAATGGCTATGATTTGCATTGATTACTCACCGATGTTTCTTTGCCGGAGATATGCAGACCGATCACAAGCGGGCGCGTCTGGTGGACTTTTGTGGCCAACCCATTTATGGATGACAGCTGCGCGATGCGCAAATGCGGCAGCTGGAATGTTCACTGGCGATCAAGTGAAGTGGCCACAGTGTATTATATACACCTGCATATGGATGTGTGCTTCGATTGGAGGATGAATGTTTCACTTTTCGTACAATCGAACCCGGCATGTTTCACAGCGAATGAACGGTGTAGTGATAGCAAGTAAAAGAATGCACGACACGATTTCGTAGTTGAAGCCGTGGCCAGTGGAACGTTTTGTGGTGTTTGGACCGCATGATGAACAATGCGACCCAAAGGGGGGATGTTAAAACCCTCTAGGCCCCGTGCCGAAATTGGGTAGCTGTTCTGAGGTCCTTGGTGGTGTTGCTTCCCAAGTTCCATTGATCGCCATTTGGCTCAAGACACAATTGAGGTTCAAGATCTGATGTGTGACTGCATACATACGTGATCGGCATTATTTTGAGAGCGATAAACACTTCGCTTGCGCTGCATTTGTCAGGACTACTGTTGTAACTATCATTCCTTCTCCCTTTCAACGTTTACACGGGTTCGGCTATAACGGCATCGTCCGTATACACCTTTCTACGTGGTTGGTATTACAGCTTGAGGGTTCGGTGCATAGCGTCCCACGGGGCGTCACCTTGCCGTCTCTTGACAGCTTGCACTTCTGCAAGGTTTTTCAGCTTGCTTCGGAAGTTTAAGTTGCCCGGGCTCAAAGCGCTGTTTCTGGCCTTGTAAGTGCGTTTCTGTTGCGGAGCTTTGTGGCTCGGAAAGCCTGACAAGTGCTTTCTAAGCGCAACGGTGACTCAGAGCAGAAGGTTGGTTGGGTTGGAATTCTCTTGGCCTCATTTGCTGCATGAGCCTTGGGTTGCGTTTCCGTCAATCCTGCGCCGGCAACAGGATTGCATTGCTGGGGTGCTGGGTGGGCAGCGCTCGCAGATAGGCCAGCGCATCCTGGTGCCGCACGGTCACGTTGGACGGTGGCAGTTGCAGCCGCCGCACGCAGCTCGGGCAGTGGCTGCTGCTGCCGTGCGAAGGAACTCTGAACAGTCGTTCAACTTGCTTGCCACCGCATTGCGCAACCCGCAGGAGTAGGATGGACTAGCAGGCATTTGGCGCAGAATTCCCTGAGCCTGCTGATTGGGCCGATTTGCAGCTTGATAGGTCCACCTGGAAGCTACTTGGCAGGGCGACAATGCGCCGCCAGGCAAGGTAGTGCTCTAGCTTTCCGGAACCGAAGAAGGGCGAGTGCAGCACCGACACGTCGCGCAGCAGGTCCAGGTGTGGAGCCAGCCACGTGGCAGGGCGCGCGTTTTTGGGCCGAGTGTCACAAAACGCTGCGCTCGTGCATATACAAACCCCGTTCAATCCTCTGGAGGGACGGATTCGATGGCAGGGCGCAGGTTTTGAGGTGATTGTCAAAAAATCGCTGCGCTCGTGCATATACAAAAGTGAGTTCTGGCAAACAAAAATGTGCCGTGCTATGGTGCTTGCATTGCCAAGTTCCTTTAGCTCAGTGGTTAGAGCGATGGTCCTATGAGCCATAGGTCGCGGGTTCAATCCCCGCAAGGAACATGTGCCCATTCCAAGCAAGTTTGAGTTCGGAAGACTGCAGATCGCTGAAGAAGACTCCAGCCTTTCTGTGAGGTTCCGGCCTTGTCTGTTGCGGCAGTGTTACATTCAACGTGTCTTCCAAAGGTGCACGCTGCGTGGCGGCCTTTACTTTTAGGTCCCGACTCGCTGGCCGGCTTCCGGAACCTGCGTAACGCAAAACGAATGGGGAAGATCAAGCTTTTCCCCACGCGAGTACACCAGCAAGCAAGCCTCGGACCCCGTGGTGTGCCTGGTGCCACGCACGGGCATCTTCCTCGGGCCCAGCAAGTCGGGCAAGACCGTGGCGCTCATCAGCCTCATCCTGGAGCAGTACAAGGGCGTGTTTGAGCGGATCTACGTGCGCATCATCCAGCAGCAGCGCAAGATCACGGAAGCGTCCAAGAAGTTGGAAATGAAGAAACTGTACCAGATCCTGATAATAATCGACGACATGGACGATGCCGCAGCTCCAAACCCCACGGCGCCCTTGACACGCTCTTCATCCGAGGCCGTCGCATGCAGATTAGCACCTGGGTGAGCTCCCAGAAGCTGAGGCTCATCAGCGCCCGTGCGGGTGAACATGCAATTCTGCTGCTGGAGGCTGCGCAACCAGCGCGAGCGCTGAGCGCCCTGCTGCCGAACCGGCCCCCTAAGTCCGCTAGGCCCCCTAAGTCCCTGGGTGCCCCGGGGCCTCGCTGTTCTCTCGAGGCCGCCGGGGTCAGTTACGGGTGCGTTCGCTTACGTCTGACATCCACGATAAAAAGAACAAGAGTCCTCGCCCGTGCCGGGGTCGCGGACCTCCACCAGGCCGCGTTGCTTGCCCATGATCCAGACCTGCCAGGCCTCGACGCGGGCCTGGCACTCGCAGCCCGCCAGCAACTCGGGCCATTGGATCTTGCTGCCGTCGGTGTCCCAGAAGCCGGACGTTCCGCGCGTCCAGTTTGCACTTCAGGAAGGTCGCTCCCTGTCGGGACTCCTTGAGGCAGCTCTGCCACCTGTCCTTCACATCGCCGTAGTTGCCCCAAATGTGGCTCGACCGCAAAGACAGCTCGTTAACGCTCGAATTCCTCCCAGGCCGCCCAGGCCTCGGAATCCCTTTCCATTGCAAGGCAGGCGTTCTGCCTGGGCCTCGCCGAAGCCGCTGGGCTCCCAGAGGACGTGAGTCCACGCGGACTGCCAGACGATGGCGCCGGGGCTCGTCTGCGCCTCGCCCCGCTAGTGGCGATGGTAGTCATCTTGACTCTTGCTTGCCGGTCCCTTTCCTATAGGGCGGACAACAAAATGGTACGATTAAAGGGACGGCCCTGGCTCAAGCGGCTCGAGGGCCGCCATTTCCGGACAAAAACACGTTTTTGTCTGTTTTTCCGTAAATTCAGTTTTGCGTGGTTTTTGAGGGTGATTTTGCATGACAGGTTGCCGGTGTTGCGTTTTTCTCACGATTTTCACGTTGTCGGTCGTGTTTGGAAAGAGCTTCCCCAAGCACGTGGGCCTTGTGAAGGCGAGATTCGGGGACACTCTGGGGTACGGGGCGGCAGGGAACCGCTCGCGGGTGCAAAGGCGTGGTTTCAGACTCACAGTTTTTCTTGACCTCACGTGCCCTGTGCCCAGACTTCGACGTGCAGATCTTCTCGCAGCGCCGCGAGTTGCCTTTTTGTCACTTTTTGTTGGCCGCTTGCAGGTGAATCCAATTCGTGCTACTGGGGACTCTTTGGCTGGGCACCTGTGCGGATTGGTGTCAACTCGGCCTTTGAGCAGTGTTTCAGGTTTGGTCCTGGATTTTGAAGGTCGTGTTTTCGCGCTTCCCCGTGCCAGGCTTTGTTTTGACATCGAGGCATACTGCCCGGGCCTTCGCTGCTTCCGTTGTCATGGCCATCAATGCCAACTGATCTTTGAGGTTTGGGTCCCAACTCGTCAATCTGTCAGGCCCCCTGATCTTTGGCTTAGCGAGGCCCGGATACCCCCCCCGTCCCGTGCCATGATTTGCGCGACTCGGGCCTTTTTGCTGATTGCGCCGTCAGTGTTGATGTGCGGATTTGAACTGAGCTTTCAGGGTTGGGCCCAACCTTGATCTCTTTGACCCGGTGAGGCCCGAGTGGTTTGCGTTGTTTTTTTGTGTGCTTTTCCCAACCCCGTCAAGCCGCGCCGTCAGGCCCGTGTATCTTTGGAAATCGTGACCTCGTTGAGCCAGGCCCGAATTTTGTATTGTCTCTCCAACCTGGTGAACCCTTGACCTTGAGAGCGATTGCCCCAACCCCGTCAAGTCGTACTGTCAGGTCTTTTGTAAGTCAGGCAGTGTGGTTTCCTCGAGCTCCACGTTCCGCCCGGGCCCTCGCCGCGTTCCATTGTCATGGCCAAGAGGTCCAGTGCAGGTTATTGTCATTTATCTTTGTCACCAATCTGTCAGCCCCCTTGATCTTTGACCCAGTGAGGGTCCCTGGGGTTTTTTAGGGTCCCTGGGCACGCGGGCGTCCGCTGCAGGTGCCATGAAACAACGTCCTTCCATCAAGACGTCTGGCCAGTCCCAAAGTGCATCCATCCTTGTCAACACACGGCGTTTTGACCCTAGGGACCTTACGGACCCTAAGGGACCTTGGGGACCCCAGGGACCTTAGGGACCCCAAAAACCTTAGGGACCCCAGCAACTCTGGGTCTTGGGGGCAAGAGATCCTGTGAAGTGTGAAGTCATCTCTCAAGCTTCGGTTGGTTGCAGCTTGCCACGCAAGGGGACACAAAGACGCGCGGAAGGGCAAAGCTTCTGTTGTTTTTCCATTCGAGCAACTTGCCATACATCTATTTATCTTCGTGTACTCATATTTATTTTCATACATTTATATCTTCATATCTCTACGTATTTGTATCTCTTTATGAATTTTCATACATTTATATCTTTGTATTTCTACAAATTCATATCTTTATATCTTTGTATCTTTATACCTTTCTCTTTATATCTTTATATCTTTATGTCTTTGTGCCTTTATGTTGGTATGTCTCTACATGGTGTTTTCTACATCCGTGTTTGTAGTCGGGAGATGATGTTGTGGTGTTGTGGCCCATTTGCAATGTGTGTGTGTGTGTCTTGGCTTCGGCATTTTGTGTTTTTGCATGACCCTATGATGCTGGAGAATGCCCAGGCTGAGTGGTACCCGGCGTGAAGTTCTTGCCAAGATCCCCTCAAGCCCCAAAATCCTTGGGGCCACCAAGGATCTCTTGAAGTCCCTGGGTCGCTGGGTCCCTGAAGTCCTCGGAGTCCCTAGGGTCCCTAGGGTAAGCCCCAAAATCCTTGGGGCCACCAAGGATCTCTTGAAGTCCTGGGTCGCTGGGTCCCTGAAGTCCTCGGAGTCCCTAGGGTCCCTAGGGTAGGGTTTGCAGGGTTGCTAGGGTCCCTAAGGTCCCTAAGGTCCCTAAGGTCCCTAAGGTCCCTAAGGTCCCCAAGGTCCCCAAGGTCCCTGAACCCGCCGTGCGTTGACAGGGATGAGCGCACTCTGGGGCCTTGGCGAGACGTCTGATGCACACGTGTGCAGGGACCCCAGGGACTCTAGGGACCCTAGGGACCTTAGGGACCTTAGGGACCCTGGGGAATGTAGGGACCCTAGGGCCCCAGAGGCCCCAGTGATCCCAGGGACCGGGGACCCCAGAAACCCCCGCCCTTCAGCCCCTGGCGGCCCGGTGCCGATTTCGGCTGCTTGTTTTGCAGGCAGGCCAGTTTGGTATCTCGCTTGGACTTTGATGCAGCGGCAGGATGTGGGTCAGCCAGACTGACGGATGGACGCTGCGAAGCCTTGCAAGGCTTGGCCCGACCGACCTTCAGGCCGCGAGTGAAAAGGAGGAGGAGCATCCAAACCCGTGCGTTGGTGTTGCCAAAGAAGCCAGTCAATCTTGTGTTTGCTCTGGAAACTTGGCTCGAGGGTACTCATCAACACTGACACAACAACAGCTCGCAGTGGTTGCCCGATGGGTCTAGTGCCAGTGCTTGAGGAATCGCAGGCCGCTCAAGCGCTTTTCGAATAGCCATGGCGATGATGCGGACCAGGACCAAAAGCCGAGGCTGGCAAGCTTGTGACGCTACCGTGCCCGCGGTAGGCAGCGGCCAGGTATGTGCCTCTGCCTTCTCGGGATTGCATTGGCGCTGCTCGTGCAGCCGAGCACGGCCTGGGTCTTGGGACACATGTTTTTCGAAGGTTTTCGGGTTTCAGGAGTCCCTTGTCGCCGGCGCCCAGGACTTTGCTCGAGGAGTTCCTGGGCTGCAGGAGCATGAAGTTCCTCCTTTGGATGTTCTTGTTTCGTGCTGAGTGCCAGGACAGCATGTTGGCCCAGTTCTCAGAGTTGCCCGCAGGCGCAAGCAGATTGCACTTTGGCTCTTTCAGGCAAAACGGCACCCGTTGCATGCCGGAGTCGCGCGGCGCGCCGGGGCTGCGCAAGAGGACTCCTCCGACCCGAAGCCTGTTCGCATCTTTTGCCGGTTGCCGCCAGGACAACAGTGGCCAGGCCTGGGGGACACGTGCATCGGGTTTGAACGTTGGGCTTGTTGGTTGTCAGGACCGGCTCGATCTCGAGGAGGCGGCGGGCCTTCAGAGAAAGCGACGTCCCAGCCTTGTCTCGCTCAGGTGGTCGCAGAAGCCAAACGGGTTGTGGACAACGGCACGCTGAAAGACATGCAAGTGGTCATGCGCCGCTTTAGCAGCACGTCAATACGTTCGTTGTGGATTTGCAGGCGCGGTTGAGCTCAGGAAGAGTGCAGCTGGTAGATCCAGCAGGGAAGTGGAAGGTTTGGGTTAATAAGCCCGAATTGGAGAAGCAGCTGCGGAAGTTTGTGGCAGAGGCAGCAGTGTTTGCTTCCTTTACCAACAGGTCAGATTCAGAAGCGCTTTCGTGACATTTTCAAAATGCAGGTTTGTTGTGGGTGCTTTTCAGGCCAAAGCAGCCAAAACGGCATTGGAGGAGGCCGTCCGTTCGAGCGCGTTCGAGCGCTCGGCGTGGGAGTCGGCCTGGGCAGGACCTGCTCCTGGTGCGACAGCAGCGGAAGATGGGCCAGCGGCAGGTTGAGAGCGCCCAGCGGCAGGTTGAAAGCGCTCAGCGGCAGGTTGAGAGCGCCCAGCGGCAGGTTGAGAGCGCCCAGGAGCAGGAAGCGATGGCGGTGAGGCGTCTCGCTCGAGCTGCCACCGTCTTGGAGACGGCGGAGGACTCGGGCAATGCGACAAAGGTGCAGGAGGCCAAGGAGGAGGTCCAGGAGGCGGAGAGGAAGGTTCAGGAGGCGAAGAAGGAGGTTCAGGAGGCGGAGAGGAAGGTTCAGGAGGCGGAGAGGAAGGTTCAGGAGGCGGAGAGGAAGGTCCAGGAGGCGGAGAGGAAGGTGCAGGAGGCGGAGGTCAAGGAGGCGAAGGCAAGCGGCCGGACGAAGGAGTCCGAGGCGGGCGGAGTCGGTCGCTTCCGCCGGCCGGCTGCGTTCTGGGACTCTGATCGTTGCGTGCGGTTCTGAAATTCCCCGGCGGCCCGCACATGGTTTTGGTGGGGCTGCCCTGATCGCATCCAGAGAACCAGGAAATCCCAAGATAGCATTTTTGCAGATTGCGGCGGTTCGTGTCGTTGGCAGGCTCGGTATGGAGCCCCCATGAACGGATGGTTGCCTTTCCTTGCCATTCGGGGAGGTCATTCCTGCTGGTCGACATTGATTGAGACGTGCCGTTGATCGTTGTGAGTGATTTTGCGCTTGCCCCCAGCCTGCTTTTGAAAGAGCACGTCTGCCGGGGAGAGGGAGGGCAAACTCTGATGTCTTTGCAATCATTGGGGCCCTTGCTGCTGCAGGCACAATTTCATTCTATGAATGTGAGCTCAACCATTCCCGGCTTTGCGTCCACTGGCAGTGTTCTTGCTCGATGTTTTGCCCGTGTTGCTGCCATTCCATCCCCTTCTGTTGTTCAATTTTCTCCGTACCTGTTCATATCTGCCTGATTTGGTGTGAGTGGTTAGCGCAAAACTATCAAACAGTCGAGGGGGAACCCGCAAATATTGAAGAGCCTGCTGTTCCAGTCGCCTGCCTTTTGAAGAGCAAGACCTACCCTTCTGCCATGGTCGTTGCTGCTGCAGACACAATGCAATCCGAAGGTTAAATTTTGTTCCGACAGCACGAGCATGGAGGAGATTGCTAAAGTGTGCACAGTGTATTTTTGCTGTGATCGCATCCACAGAACCATGAAATCCCAAGATCGCGTTTGGGCACGGCACCGCGCATTTTTTTGGGCTTCAGCTGGCTGTAGTGTTGGCGCACGTGATGCGACTCACTGTGGAGCCCCACGAATGGTTGCGTCCATGGGCAATGTTCCTGCTGGATGTTTGTTGGTTTTGTTTCGGTTTTGGTATCACTTGTATTCCTTGCTTTCCTAGTGCTCGGCTTTTGCATTGAGTGCCCAATGCTTCTTTTTGATCTGTTATGAAGTGTCAGCGTCTCGCAAAAACATGAAACAGCGGGGAAGGAACCGCGCAACTGTTTGAGCCAGCGGTTGTTGCAGTCGGTGTGATCTTGGCCCCCATTTGCAGGGTGCAAGACGCTTGCAACAACACCTTTCCCCCAAGCATGCGAGAACTGTTCTGTGACAGAAAGAAGTCTCTGGCTGCCTGTTTGACAATTGCAGGCAGGGACTGCTGGCCCTTAAATCCCATGTTGTTCCCCTATGACTTTGAGTATTGTCACATCTTCGAGCAGTTGAGTTGACCCTAAACGAAGGCTCCAACTTGATGCCTCTTTCCCAGGCAGATGGGCAGCAGGCTGCCATCGAGGACGGGGGGGTGGTTTTGGAGAGCCAAAAAGAATATTTCGCAACCACGCAGCAAAAATGCGGAAAAATGCAACATTGCCAGGCCATCCTATCGTCGAGCTGGACGGTGCGCAGGCCAGCACCGATGAAACCTGCATTGTTGGGGCGCACGGAGGCCAAGCGGGAACTCCTTGAATACATTCGCGGGGTCATGGATGTTGCCAATTCAATCCACTGGAAGCAGGGGACGCTGCCAAAGTGCAGCATGAAGGCGACGGCCGGCGTCAAGGGAATCGGCAAAACTCGCCTCCTGCATGAGATGTGCACCACTTGGCTCAACGAAACTGGGGCGAAGGTCGGACTGCACGTGGATTTCAATGGAGGCAGCGAATGGGATGCAAGCAAGGGCCCAGAAAATGCCTTCGCACAGGTGCTCCTTCAGAGCGCCGGCATGCGGCCGGATGACGCTGAATGGTGCTCGGCGGTCCTTCCATGGAAGAAGGTGATGCGGGCTCTGCAGCAGAAGCTGGGATTGTCAAAGGAGCTTCTTGTGGTGGGGGTGGACGAGGTCATGCAGCTGGAACAAAAATGCGGCACCAAGCCGTGCTGCAATTTCATCTCCACCCTCATGAACACCCAAGACGCATCTCTTATTTCGGGAGAGTTTCCTGTTATTTTCATTTGGACAGCGCTCTTCGAGAGCTACATGAAGGAGCGAGCAAGCCAGTCTGGCCGCAAAATTGCGACACTGATCTTGAAGGCTTTGCCACCTGATTCCTTGGACAGGGTACCTCAGGAGATTCGCAATGCTTTCGAGCAAACACCTGGCAGACGACAGCTGTTGCGACAGCTCCTTGGCCATCCGCGCTTGACGTTTGATGCTTTACAGGATGCGTTTTCTGTCTGTGGAGTGCCTGAAACCACCTTTGCGTTGGCCCAATTTCGCATGATAATGATAAGCTTTGCCAAGCTTGACCAGGGCAAATCCTTGCAGAGTGACGAGGTCAGACAGTGGTATTCACCCAGTGCGATCATTGCGACTGGAGTACAGGACGACCTTGTCTCCCGCGGCTTAGTCCAGGCCGTGCAGTTTGGCAACTCTGGCCATAAGTCAGTCTTGCACCCGCTCATTTTGCAAAGCTGGGCTGAAAGCCACCGTGAGCCCTTGGCAAACCAGATCAAGAAGATGTTTGAAGAGGATGCTGTCATTGAGGCCGCGCATGAGAAGAAGTTTGAGACCGTCATGCTTCACTTCGATGCTGCGGTGCGTTTGGCATTGGAGCAGGAAAGCTGCACGCTGGAGCAGCTCTTCCCAGGGGCGAGCTTGAAACCGGAGAGCCTGCGAGAAGTGCTCGTGCTGTCTGGGTTGCGGCACCGACAGAACTCGGTGGTGGAGCTCGATTCCTTTGACGACGTTGACGAGGTGATGAGCTCCTTAGAGTACGGCAGCATCGTGGTGTCCCAGAAGCGCACTGAGAAAGGGATCGAGTATTTGGTGCCATGGACAGTTCCGCGCAAAGATCACCGACAGCTGCTTCGAAGCTTGCAGCCGACAGGGCCTGGGGAGAAGGACCCAAACGCCCATCTATTGATTCTTGGCGTGCAAACCAAGTATGTACAGGAGTTCGTGGGCAAGTGGCCCTCGGTGGAAGACAAGGCGAAAAAAGCACTGGCTGGCCTCCAAGCCAATCCGAAGGTGCTCCAAGCCTTGCCCGTGTTCTGCACCACTGAGAGCACTAAAGAGGGCCGGTCCCTTGACAATCCCAACGTCTATTTCAACGAGGTGGGCCTCGCGGAACTCCTCTTCGAGAGGACCGGGCCCCTTCGACTGTTCTTCGAGAAGCGTGGCAAGCCTCTGCAAAACAAGCTTGCGGGCTTTGGGTGAAACCTGAAGCTGAAGGCAAAGGCACAGACAGGGCTCCGCGTTGCAAAAAAAGATGTGTGTGTGTGTGGCGGTTGCTGGACGCGAGATTTTTTGCGGTGTTTTTCGTCTGTGTAGACTTGAGATCCAGTGCTCCTGCCGTGTGCTCCTGCCGTGTGTATTCTCCCACTGTCAGCGGTAGTTGCAACCGCATGCTGTGTGTCACAGAAAACCCTTTCTCCTGCAAGCGTCATCACGAGCCATGGCAGCGACAAGGGCCACGATGAGGAAATAGGGCCAACCTGGCGCATTCGTCTCGGTTTTCAATAGTCCACGCAAAGCTGCTGGCCAGAAAGACTTGAGGCCTGGCGAGAAGTTATTTGTCGCTCCCACGGCTGGCTTTCTTCGGTTGGTCTTTTCCCTTCCACCCAGCCAGAAGTGCATTCAGCCCAGGCAGCAGAACCAGCCTTCTTGTAAACAAGCGGTTTTCGTGCGACGCAGGCCAAAGCAGACCTTAGGGCTTGGAAGAGGCCGTCCGTTGCACTGGGGCGTGTGAGTCGGGCCTCCTGTGTTGTGTGTTGCAATTGGTCCGCCAGGTCTCGGTGTTGCTTTTTTTTTTTTGCCTGGATTCTCAGCTCCTCTTGAGGTGAGACGCTGGCATGCTGGGCGTGGCGGAGTTGCTTTGCGCGCCAGCCCGCAGCAGGACGCTCCAATCATCAGTTGCAAATTTGGCCAGTTGCAATCGTGCCAGGACAGCGACACGGAGGCCCGGGGCTCGCATGCGCCAGGCTCGGTTTTCCGCCTTCACTGTATAGCAAGAAACCTGAGTGCTGAAGTCACCTTTTTTGGAGATCTACCCTACGGAGGATTCACTTGCGAGCTGTTTTGGAGCCGTTCGAAGTTTGCTGGAGTGATGGTGTGGAATATCCAAGCGGCCAAGGCAATGAAGCAACTGTCATGAGTGACGTTGGGAAGGCCATCAAGTCCAACCGGAATTCTGCAACGGCTCACAACGACCTTTTGATCCCTGTGAGATGCAAGGCAACTGGTAAGCTCGAGTTCATCGCAGCGCAATGTCGTTATGGAGAGAAAAAGGATGCAGGCGGCCTGAAGTTGCAGGACAAGGCGAAGAAGGACAACTTTGAGGACTGCAAAATGTGTTGCTGCAGATTTGAATTGAGTCTGAAGGCTGGCAGTCCTTTACAAACAAGACATGGGCCAGACGTCACGAGGAGAAGAAACACTCTCCAAAGAGTTGCGAGACTATCATTGCGCAGCTGGACGTGCTGAAACTTTTGTGAGTGTACAAAAATCGCGCCAGCAGGTGGGAGCAGGGCGGACTTAATTAAGGTCACAAGAGGCGTCACATGTTCCATGGGTGTCAGGCTTGCATCAACAAGCTGAATGGCCGTTTTGGGCGGGGTCCAGGGATCGCTCTAAGGTCGAGATTCGCAAAGTCGTGTTTGGGCTAAAACTTCTCTCCACAAGCTAAGGCATGTTGCTTCCGTCAAGTCTGCTCAAGAAGGTCAGCGGCCCGAATCGCTTCTGGGCCGCCTGGGCCCCAGGAAGTCGTCCCGCTGCCTCACCGGTCTGCCCCGCCTCGTCAGTCGGCCCGCCGTGTTGCCGCTGCCCTGGGACGCCGGCAGCGCCAGCTTCAGCAGGGTCTCCCGGCCTTCGGTGCTCCGGACGGTCATGGAGTCCACGGCCCGCAGCTGCTGCACGTTGCCGTACTGGAGGTTGAAGCTCCTCGCCGCGTTGGTAGGCGCCCGAAACGCCCCCGCGTCCTCTATGGCCTTCATGCGCCTGTTCGTCAAGTCCTTGTTGTGCTGGAACCTGTCGGCGTTGTCTTGCAGCGCCCTGAACTCGGTGGCCGGCTGTTTCTCGACGTCCTCCCTCGTGGGGGCGCGCGTTGTAGGCCGACGCGGCCTGCTTGAAGTGGTCGCTCCACTGGCCGCCTCTGCGGGCCACCCTGGTAGCCAGGTCCTTCTTGTCCGTCGTGACCACGAAGTTCTCGTCGTCCCCCGCCAGCTCCACCGTCTTGAGGCCGTAGTTGGCGGCCACCGTGGCCAGCGTGGCGTTGTTGGCCGAGGCGATGGAGCCGTTCATGGCTGCCGTGGTGCTGTAGTTCGACAGCTTCAGGTCCACGCTGTCGGGGGTGCTCTTCGTGGCCACCACGCCCTCCAGCACGTCGAAGGCCGACTGGTCTGCCTTGTTGGAGAGACCCGTGGTCAGCGAGCTCTGCAGCGCGGCGATGCTGCTCCCGTGCGCAGCCACCTGCCCGTCCGTGGTGGCCAGGGCTGCTGCCGTGGCCAGAGGTGTGATTGCCGGCGCCAGTGCGCTGCTGTCCAGCTTCGAAGCGAAGCCAGCTCTGCAGTGACCCGGTCGTCCAGGGACTGGATGGCAGCTGCGTTGTTGCCGGACGCTGCCGTGTTCACGGCCAGGTCTGCCACTTGCGCGTAGGGCGTCAGAGCGAGGGCCAGCTGCCCTGCGGTGACGTGCGTGCCTTCCGTTACCTCTCCAGGACCTCCGGGATGTTGCCGGTGACTGGTCCTTCAAACATCTTTACATATGTTTTCGCCGACGCCTTAGTCCAGTGGCTAAGGCGTCGGCCAAGGAGCTAAGCGCTTCTTACTCCGCGCGGCTCAATTCCTGCCCGGACGGCGAGTTGTGTGGCGTTCTTTTTGCTGCCAGGCACGGTCTTGCCGAGGCCGGCATGCAGCTGAAGTATATGGGCAGTAAGTCGTGGCTGGCTCCACACCTGGACCTGCTGCTGGGCGACGTGTCGGTGCTGCACTCGCCCTTCTTCGGTTCCGGAAAGCTAGAGTACTACCTTGCCCGGCGGCGCCTGGCCTCAGCATTGTGCTCTGCCAAGTAGCTTCCAGGTGGACCTATCCAAGCTGCAAATCAGCAGGCTCAGGGAATTCTGCACCAAATACCTGCTAGTCCCAACTCCTGCGGGTTGCGCAATGCGGTGGCAAGCAAGTTGAACGACTGTTCGGAGTTCCTTCGCACGGCAGCAGCAGCCACTGCCCCCGAGTGCGTGCGGCGGCTGCAGCTGCCACCGTCAACGTGACCGTGCGATGCGCTGGCCTATCTGCGGCTGCCCTAACCCAGCACCCCCCGCAGGATTGGCGGAGACGCAACCCAAGGCTCACATGCAGCAAATGAGGCCAAGAGAATTCCAACCCAACCAACCTTCTGCTCTGAGTCACCGTTGCGCTTAGAAAGCACTTGTCAGGCTTTTCGAGCCACAAAGCTCCGCAACAGAAACGCACTTACAAGGCCAGAAACAGCGCTATAAGCCCGGGCAACTTAAACTTCCGAGACGCACAGAATGCGACTAGGACCCGTTTTGCCTGCATATTGAAGCAAGCTGAAAACCCTTGCAGAAGTGCAAGCAGAAGGGCTGTGGCCACGCCGCGCAAAACCACCAAATTTTCGCAGAATCCACAGTTGCTGAATGACAACCTCTGAGGATGCGCTGTGAGCGGTTTTAGATTTCACAAATAACAGAGAGAGATGCCCACCATGGTGGGGCGCAGCAGCACGTCCGCGTAGCCGCTTTGGTGCACCGCTCGGGGCGTCCGAGAGTTGTTCACCTCGTCGAAGCCCTCCACGGCCTTGTTCTGGTTGTACTCGCGGCCCTTCAGCAGGTCATGCACGGCCACGGTGCGACCGTAGTCGTTAATGTCGTCGCAGCGCTGGCCGTTGGCGAAGACCTGGATCCTCTGGATGAAACAGGCGGGGTTCGGAGTGGCAGGCGCCAGCGGGTTGGTGGCGTCCGTGTTTCTGACTCTGAAGGCGATCTTGATCGACTCGGGGTCGATGAACGAGGTGCCGCATGTCAGCGGAATGCGGCAGACCCTCGAGGTGGCGGGGGAGAAGGAGCTCAGCGAGCTGGGGAAATACTGCACGTCGTGGCGTGCGGTCACGTAGTTGGTGTTGCTGGTTTTCAGCTTGTAGTCCAAGCTCTGCATCAACTCATCCTGTGCTCCGGCTGTGACTACCTCCATGCTTCTTTACATGTAGCGCAACACTCATTTTCGCTCGTACGGCGAAGGAGAGTCTAGGCCGCCTCGATGTCACGGGCCAGCTGGTCGTAGCTCGGCGGAGGCAGGCGGCTCTGGCGTCCTGAGCTGCGGGAGCTTGCCCGGGAGTTCGGCTGGGACTGGGGCAGAGTCACAGGGTTCAGGCCCCAGGAGAAGGGGCGCGGCGTGTGATTGGTCTGCGCCTGGACTCTGAAGCCAGACGCGAGGAGGCGCGGCTGCTTGCGGGGCTGCCTGAAGTGCTGCTGCCGGAGCGCAGAGTGAAGTGCTGGGGCTGCGTGGCGTCGTTCATGTTGTTGGCGGACCGGACGTCCTGCACGGCCGTGTCCTCGCTGCCCTGCTGAGGCCGGAAGAGCGTGTTCTCCAGCACCCAGCCCGTGCCGCGAGCCAGGCCGTAAGCTGCGCCGCCTGCGAGTCCCACGGCCAACCCGGCCGTTGCCGCTGCGCCAACTCCCGCCGTGGCAGCCATCGCTCCAGCAACCTCTCCCGCCGTGGGTGCGAGGGCTGCTGCTCCTTCTGCCAGGCCCCCCAGGTACCCAAAGGCTCCGCCCACGCCCTCCGCGGCGACGGCGACCTCTCCCTCCTCCGCAGCCACAGCTGCCGTCTCCTCTATGGCCTGTGCTGCGCCACGCTCCACCTCCTGCGCGCGCTGCCCCGCCTCGTCCAGGAGGCGCTCTACGTCGTCGGGTCGGCCGATGATCTGCGGCGGTGGCTGCGGCTGCGGCCCTGGGCGGGGCAATACATTCATGCGGACGTACTCGGCTGCGTCCTGGGGGAGCTGGGAGCGGAAGGCCTGCACCGCCGCGAGCCCTGCTGCTCCTGCGCCCACAAGGTCCGCTGCTGCCTGCGCTCCGTCGGCCGCGCTGCGCAGACGGCCCGTGATGGAGGGCGGGCCCTGACCGTTGTTCGTCAGCGCGTCGGCCTCTGGGTCTCCTGCCAGGTCGTCCTCGCCGAAGCGGTTTCCTCCGCCTTGGCGCATCCGGGCCAAGTCCTCGTCCGTGGCCTCGGCGGGAGTGCGGAAGCCTTCCTCTGGAATCGCCCTCAGGGGCGTGTGCTGCAGAGGCTGCGGGTTGGGGTCCTCGCTGGACTGCACGAAATCGTCCAAGTAGAAGTGGCTCGTGACGAACGTGGTGGCCTTGCGGTCCGGCTGGTCCAGGGGCAGCGGCTCGTTCCGCACCAGGTAGCCCACAACCTGCTCGAAGCGCGGGCGCTGATTGAAGCCGTGGGACCGAAGCGTCTTCATCTCTTTATGGGTTACTGCGCGGCAACTTCGCCCGCTGCGCGTTCCACGCCCCTGCGCTCAGCGCGCGCGTAGCGCAGCTGGGGTACCTGGCGGTGCACGGCCTCCGTCAGCCGGCTCACGTCGTCCAGGTGCCGCTGCCCCTCCTGGGCCAGCCGGCGCTCGCTAAGCCAGTTGTTGAAGGCCCGCGCCTCCTCCAGCTCTCGCTGGCGCTTCAGCAGCAGCGGCTGCAGGTCGTAGCTGGGGTACGTTTTGCGAAACCACCGGAGCATCTGCGGCTCGCTGCGAGGTTCGATGGACATCATCTTGCTCTTTACACCAGTACGCTAGCTCCCGCCGTCAGCCGGTCGTAGGCCGACTGCCTCTCCAGCATGCGCATGGCGCGCTCGCTCGGCCGAGGCGCTTCTACGGGCTCGGGCCGTACCTCTCTGTGAACCTCGGGCTCGGGCTGTACCTCGGGCTCGGGCTGTACCTCGGGCTCTAGCTGCGGCTCGGGCACGGGCGCTGCCTTGGGCGCAGCCTTGGGCTTGGGAGCTGCCTTGCGCTTGGGAGCTGGCGCGGCAACTGCCTTGGGTGCTGCCTTGGGTGCTGCCTTGGGCACGGGCGCTGCCTTGGGTGCTGCCTTGGGCACGGGCGCTGCCATGGGTGCTGCCTTGGGCGGTGCCTGGGGTGCTGCCTTGGCCGCGGGCGCTGCCTTGGCCACGGGTGCTGCCTTGGGTGCAGCCTTGGGAGCCGTCTTGGGCTTTGTGGGAAATCTCACCCTCTTGGGACGGAAGGGGGAGTCCGCCTCATAGGCCGGCTCCGTGGGCAGGTCGTCGATCATTTTTTTTCTCTTCGCCAGGTCTTCGATCTTTTTGCTCTTCGGCAGGGGCAGCTCGGGCGGCTTCGGCTTGTTTTTGCTGCCCGGGGGCCTGCCTCTAGGCCTTGGCGCCGGTTGCGCTTGCTTCATCGGTTTTTTTAATAGAAAATATTTTTTTTAAAAGACCTTCGGGGAATTAGACGTGATCCAAAAACAGCACGAAGGACAAGGACGAGCCCCGCAGTCGGACGACTTGGCCTTCCAGGTCTGTCAGCCGGAAGCGCAGGTGTCTCAGGGTGATGGGGCCCCTAACAGCCATGAAGTGCCCGTCATCGGAGCCGGTCTCCACGATGGTGCCCACGCCGCTCTTCAGCGTTATCTTGGACAGGATGTCGTCCCCCAGATTCCCCAGCACGCGGCTGGCGTTGGCCAGCTGGGGGCAGCGCAGGTAGACCTCGTTGTATGCCATCATCCTCACGAACTCAAAGACCTGCTGCCCACCGGAGACGAAGCTCGGGCCGAGCATGTGGTCGATGCTGAAGGGCTTGCTCGGAGAGGCGGCCGGCGAGGCGGGGTAGTCCACAACGTTAGGGAACTGCTGCTGCAGCTCCAGATCGTTCAGAATGAGGCGGTTGCCGTCGTAGGCTACGCTGAGGCTGTTCGTGGTCTCGCTGTAGGCGGCAGTAGCGAAGTTGGAGCTGATCCAGGCGGCCAGCCGGGAGCCCGTGTAGGCGCCCTCGGGCAGCAACGCCCAGTTCAGAGTGCCAAGCGCGGCGTCTACCCAGTACAAGTAGCGGCCGCGATCAGTCGAGAGGAAGCTGTCGGCGATTCTGATCTTATAGACGGCCAGCCTGGCGTCGCTCTGCAGATGCAGGGACTCTCCCAGGTCTACCTCGAAGTCGCTGTCCGAGCCGGCTACCCTCTTGCGGCTGTCCAAGTAGATAGTGGTCATCCTTTTCCATAGGAGGCCACCTGTTCGACGGATGATGGGCGACTGAACTGCTGCGACGGAGGTGCAGCACTGAGCGCCTGAGGCGCAGGAGATATTCTCGCACCTCGCATTGATGAGTGTAGAGCTAGCGAACAGCTTCTGGCCCAGGAAGCTGAGCGCCGCTCCCATCGTCTTCTCTTTCCAGTGCAAAACGCTCTTCGAAGCGCAAGTGGAACATTTGATTCTTTGGCTTGAGGTAGTAGACGAAGAGGAAGCTGTAGGGCTCCCGGTCGCCTGCTCGTAGATCCTGTGCAGCTTGTCCTTCGGCAGCAGGGCGCTGAGCTCTTCGATGACGGCCTCCAGCTCGTGCTGGTTGCGCAGCCTCCAGCAGCAGAGGAATTGCTGATTGACCCGCACGGCTGCGCTGATTAGTCTCAGCTTCTGTGAGCTGACCCAAGTGCTGATTTGGAGGTGCCGACCGCGGATGAAGAGCGTATCCAGGGCGCCGTGGGCCTTGTGCAGCTGCGGGGTGTCGGCGAAGTCGTCGATGACTACAAGCACCTGGTAGAGTTTCTTCATTTCCAACTTCTTGGATGTCTCGGTGATCTTGCGCTGCCTCTGGATGATGTCCCGCAGCGCTGCCTCGTCCCACTCGTCGTAGTAGGCCCTCTCCCGTTCGGTATTCACCCCCAGGTCCTCCTCTATGTACTTCTTGACGGGGATCCAGCCGTCGTCGATATTGAAGGACGGACTGAAGATATAGATTTTCTCGAAGACTCCGCGGTATTGCTCCAGAATCATGCTGATCAGCGCCACGGTTTTGCCGGACTTGCTGGGGCCGAGGAAGATACCTGTACATGGTACCAGGGGCACCACGGGGTCCGAGGGCTGTTTGCTGCTGTACTCGGCCGTAGGAAACAGCTTGATCTTCCCCATGACTTTGTTCCTTTGCCTTACTTGCCAAACTCGACGCAGGGAAGCCGGGCAGTAAGACCGGGATAAATCTAAAGGCCGGCATGCAGCTGAAGTATATGGGAAGCAAATCGTGGTTGGCCCCACATGTGGACCGGCTGCTGGGGGACGTCGCTGTGCTTCACTCTCCCTTCTTCGGCTCTGGAAAGCTGGAATACTACCTCGCCATCCGGCGTCCGGCCCTAAAGGTGCATGGTGTCGACGCCTTTGAGCCCGTCGCAAACCTGCACCGCTGCTACTTAAGGCAAGACCCGGTCTTCCTGCGCTCCTTGCTGCGCCTGGCAGGGCGCAAGATAGACAGGCGCTTCTACTTCAGTCGCCTCCTGCCGGGCGCTCAGAGAGGCCGCGCCGGGCGCCGGGCCGCCTGCTCGTACGTCCTGCTGCGCAACAGCTTCTCGGGAACGTGGGGCTCCTTCGCACAGCAGCGGCCACTGGCGCTGAGCAGCGTGCGGCGTCTGCAACGGCCGCCCACAAACGTGACCGTGCGGCACCAGGACGCGCTGGCCCATCTACGCGCTCTGCCCCGCCAAGCGACCCGACAAGCCATATACGCCGATCCTCCCTACATCTTCCCAGGCCGCAGCATGAACTACTATGGCACGAGGAGGCGGGGGCATGACCTGGCCTTCCACTCAGAGCTCCGAGACGCGCTCTTCGCAAGCGGCCTGCCCTTCCTCCTGAGCATCAATGACTTGCCTGAGGCCTGGGAGCTCTACAGCAGGGCCGGCTCCATCACAAGGCTGTGCTCGGGCAAGAACGGCTCCAAGCCAGAGCTGCTGCTGCATCAGGGCAATCCTGCTGTGGCGACAGGAT
>CAUJNA010001613.1:1032684-1063002 GCA_963377175.1 Effrenium voratum | reverse complement strand
CAGCGGCATCTTGGGCACGCGCTCGGTGGGAAAGCCGGAAATGAAGCTGTGGCGCAGGTAGCCCACGCGGCCGATGTCGATGTTGCGCACCGTGTCGTCGTAGGTGCCCGCGAGGACGGAGAGGAAGTGGAAGTGCTCCGAGGCTCCCTTCATGGGGTTGTGAGGGTACTGCAGGCTGCCCAGCGCCGATGGGGGCCACGTCCTGCCCCGGGTTGGCCAGCAAGTGGATCTTGGAGCCCGCGTCGTTGTCCCAAAAAGTCACGAACGCGCCCATGAGTTTCGTGAAGGCGCGCGCCACGGTGACGTTGTGCTCCGCCACGCCGTTCGGGACGCTGGACTGCTGAGTGTGCACCGTGGGGTAGCTGAACACCAGGGACCTTCCTGAGAGGAGCACGCGGTTGAAGGACTCCACCAGCGCAGAGTCCAGGACGACCTGGGAGGCCAGAACTCGGACTTTCTGGATCTCGAAGTCGGTGCTCAGCGTGGCCCCCGCCGGGTGCGCCCCGGCGTTCTCGGACCACAGCGCAGTGGTGGCGTCCGCAAACTCAATTTCTATCACCAGGTTCAGCTGCGGCGGCAGCATCTTCCCGCAGCGCAGGATGCCCACCATGGTGGGCGCAGCAGCACGTCCGCGTAGCCGCCCTGGTGCACCGCGCGGGCGATGCGCGGGTCGTTCACTTCGTCGAAACCCTCCATGGCCTTGTTGCGGTTGTACTCCCGGCCCTTCAACAAGTCGTGCACGGCCACGGTGCGGCCGTAGTAGTTGATGTCGTCGCAGCGCTGGCCGTTGGAGAAGACCTGGACGCGCTGGACGAAGCAGGCGGGGTTGGGCGTGGCTGGGGCCAGCGGGGTGCCGTCCGTGTTCCTGACGCGGAAGGCGATCTTGATGGACTCGGGGTCGATGAAGGACGTGCCGCTGGTCAGCGGGATGCGGCAGACCCTAGAGGTTGTGGGGGAGAAGGAGCTCAGCGAGCGGGGGAAGTACTGCACGTCATGCCGCGCCGTCACGTAGCTTGTGTTGCTTGTTTTCAGCTTGTAGTCCAGGCTCTGCATCAGCTCATCCTGGGCTCCGGCGGTGACTGCCTCCATGCTTGTTTATATACACGCATTTTGACTCGTACGGCGAAGGAAAACTATTCTTCTAGGGCGTACATAGATGTACGGCCTGGAAGAATAGCATTTTTTCAGCGCAAAACCGTGCAAAAAAGCTATTACTCCAGGGTGTACATGTATGTACGGCCTGAAGTACACCCTGAAGTAATAGCTTTTCTCAGCGCAAAACCGTGCAAAAATAAACTCTCCCCCAGGAGGGTTTTTATTTTTTTAAGCAGCCTCAATGTCTCGCGCCAGCTGGTCAAAGCTGGGCGGAGGCAAGCTCCGGCGTCCGGAACTGGAGCTCGCCCGTGAGCTTGGCTGGGACTTGGGGCAGAGCCACGGGGTTCAGGCCCCAGGAGAAGGGGCGCGGCGTGTTGGACTGCGCCTGGACGCGGAAGCCGGACTGCGAGGAGGCGCGGCTGCTTGCGGGGCTGCCGGACGTGCTGCTGCCGGTGCGCAGCGTGAAGTGCTGAGGCTGCGTGGCGTCGTTCATGTTGTTGGCGGACCGGACGTCCTGCGCGGCCGCGTCCTCGCTGCCCTGCTGGGGCCGGAAGAGCGTGTTCTCGAGGACCCAGCCCGTGCCGCGCGCGAGGCCGTAGGCTGCGCCGCCTGCGAGCCCCACGGCCAACCCAGCCGTCGCCGCCGCGCCAACTCCCGCCGCGCCAGCCAACGTTCCAGCAACCTTGCCCGCGGTGGGCGCCAGGGCTGCGGCCCCCTCGGCCAGGCCCCCCAGGTACCCAAAGGCTCCGCCCACGCCCTCGGCGGCAACGGCAACCTCGCCCTCCTCCGCTGCCACGGCCGCCGTCTCCTCAACGGCCTGCGCCGCGCCGCGCTCCACCTCCTGCGCGCGCTGCCCCGCCTCGTCCAGGAGGCGCTCCCCGTCACTGGGCCGGCCTATGATCTGCGGAGGCGGCTGCGCCGGGCCCGGGCGGGGCAGCACGTTCAGGCGCACGTACTCCGCTGCGTCCTGGGGCAGCTGAGAGCGGAAGGCCTGTGCGGCTGCCAGTCCCGCGGCCCCTGCGCCTATGAGGTCCGCTGCCGCCTGCGCGCCGTCTGCAGTGCCGCGCAGACGGTCCGTGATGGAGGGCGGCCACTGCCCGTTGCTGGCCAGCGCGCCGGCCTCGGGGTCTCCCGCCAGGTCGTCCTCAACAAAGCGGGTTCCGCCGTACCCTTGGTACCTCCGCGCAAGGCGCACGTCCTCGTCCGTGGCCTCTGCGGGAGTGCGGAAGCCGTCCTCGGGATGCAGAGGCGTGTGCTGCAGGGGCCGGGGGTTGGGGCCCTCGCTGGACTGCACAAAATCGTCCAGGTAGAAGTGGCTTGTGATGAACGAGGTGGCCTTGCGGTCCGGCTGGTCCAGGGGCAGCGGCTCATTCCGCTCAAGGTAGCCCACCACCTGCTCAAAGCGCGGGCGCTGGTTGAAGCCGTGCGCCCGAAGTGACTTCATTTACTGTTGCGCAACTTCGCCCGCCGCCCGTTCCACGCCCCGGCGCTCGGCCCGCGCGTAGCGCAGCTGGGGTACCTGGCGGTGCACGGCCTCTGTCAGCCGGCTCACGTCGTCCAGGTGCCGCTGCCCCTCCTGCGCCTGCCTGCGCTCGCCCAGCCAGTTGTTGAAGGCCCGCGCCTCCTCCAGTTCTCGGTAGCGCTTCAGCAGCAGCGGCTGCAAGTTGTAACTGGGGTACGTTCTGCGGAACCACCGGAGATCCGCGGCTCGTTGCGAGGTTCAATCGACATCATCTTGCCTTTATACCAGTACGCTTGCGCCTGTGGTCAGCCGGTCATAAGCGGACTGCCTCTCCAGCATGCGCAGGGCGCGCTGCTGCTCTCTTGTGAGCTGAGGCGCCTCGACCGGTGGTGCCTCAGCCGGTGGTGCCTCCGCCGGTGCCTCTGCTGGTGGTGCCTCCGCCGGCGCCGTCTCAAGTGGAGGCTTTGGCTTGCGCTTTGGAGCAGCCGGCTCAGTAGGCACGTCCTGCTTCGGTTTGTTCTTGCTCCCAGGGGGCCTGCCCCGCCGTTTCGGTTCCGGCGCAGCGTCCGGCGCAGCGTGTGGCGCAGCGTGCACCTCTTGCGCCTCTTGCGCTCCGCCTGTGTTCGGGTTGGTCATTAATTATACGTGGTCAAGATATAACACGAAGGACAAAGACGACCCGCGAAGCCGGACGACGTTGCCGTCCAGGTCGGTCAGGCGGAAGCGCATGTGCCTCAGGGTAACCGGGCCCCTTGAGGGCCATGAAGTGCCCGTCGTCCGAGCCCGTCTCCACAATGGTACCCACTCCGCTCTTCAGCGTGATCTTGGAGAGGATGTCGTCGCCCAGGTTGCCCAGCACTCTGCTGGCGTTGGCCAGCTGGGCGCAGCGCAGGTAGACCTCGTTGTGCGCCATCATCCGGACAAACTCAAAGACCTGCTGCCCGCCGGAGACAAAGCTCGGGCCCAGCATGTGGTCCACGCTGAAGGGCTTGGTGGGAGATGCGGGCGGCGCAGCAGGGTAGTCCGCGGCATCAGGGAATTGCTGGCGCAGCTCCAGGTCGTTCAGGATGAGCCTGTTGCCGTCGTAGGCTACGCTCAGGCTGTTCGTGGTCTCGCTATAGGTGGCGGTGGCAAAGTTGGAGCTGATCCAGGCGGCCGACCGTGTGCCAGTGTACGCGCCCTCGGGCAACAACGCCCAGTTCAGCGTGCCCAGCGCGGCGTCAACCCAGTAGAGGTAGCGGCCCCGGTCCGTCGAGAGGAAGCTGTCGGCCAGGCGGATCTTGTAGACGGCAAGCCGGGCGTCGCTCTGCAAGTGCAGGGACTCTCCCAGGTCTACCTCAAAGTCGCTGTCCGAGCCGGCCACTCTCTTGCGGCTGTCCACGTAGATAGTGGTCATCCTTTTCTTTAGGAACCCGCCCGTCCGGCGGACGACGGGCGGCTGGACGGCTGCGACGGAGGTGCAGCAGGAGATGTTCTCACACTTCGCGTTGATCAGCGTGGAGCTGGCGAACAGCTTCTGGCCCAGGAAGCTGAGCGCCGCTCCCATCGGCGTCTTTTTCAAGTGCAAAACGCTCTTCAAAGCGCTTGTAGAACATTTCATTCCTCGGCTTCAGGTAGTAGACGAAAAGGAAACTGTAGGGTTCCCGCGTCGCCTGCTCGTATAGCCGGTACAGCTGCTCCTTTGGCAGCAGGGCGCTCAGCTCCTCAATAACGGCGTCCAGCTCGTGCTGGTTGCGCAGCCTCCAGCAGCAGAGGAATTGCATGTTCACCCGCACCGCTGCGCTGATGAGCCGCAGCTTCTGCGAGCTCACCCAGGTACTGATCTGCATGTGCCGGCCCCTGATAAAGAGAGTGTCCAGGGCGCCGTGAGGCTTGTGCAACTGCGGCGTGTCAGCAAAGTCGTCGATGACTACAAGCACCTGGTACAGTTTCTTCATTTCCAACTTCTTGGACGCCTCCGTGATCTTGCGCTGCTGCTGGATGATGCGCCGCAGCGCCACTCGTCCCAATAGGTCTGCTCCCGCTCTGTGTTCACCCCCAGGTCCCCCTCAATGTACTTCTTGACGGGGATCCAGCCGTCGTCTATGTTCACACTCGGGCTGAAGACGTAAATTCTCTCAAAGACGCCGCGATACTGCTCCAGAATCAGGCTGATCAGAGCCACGGTTTTGCCCGATTTTGATGGCCCGAGGAAGATGCCCGTGCACGGCACCAGTGGCACCACGGGGTCAGAGGCTTGTTTGCTGCTATACTCTGTCGTAGGAAACAGCTTGATCTTCCCCATTTCCTTTGCGTTACTTGCCAAATTTGAAGCCGGGAAGCCGTGCGAGTCCGGGAGAAATGCCATATTTACGGCATCGCAGCCGGAGTTTTCCGTGAGTGCCCTGCTATACAGCAGTGCGCTTCCAGAGTTTTCAGGGCAATCCGGGCGGCGAGTCCGGGAGTGCATCGCTGTGTACCGACGCACTGCCGGTGTTTTTTCCGCGCAATCCGGGCGGCGAGTCTGGGGACGTAGTGCTGTACAGCACTGCGCTTCCAGCGTTTTCTGGGAAACACCGGGGCAATCCTGTGCCCACGCCAGGATTGAGTGAGGCAATCCTGTGCCCACGCCAGGATTGAGTGAGGCAATCCTGTGCCCACGCCAGGATTGAGTGGGGCAATCCTGCGCCCGCACCAGGATTGACGGCTGGGCGTGTGAATGATGAAAAAAACACTCCGGCAGTTGTGCTGCGAGGACAGACTCACTGCCGGACCTTCGGCGCTGGCCCGGTGATGGGTTTTTCGGGCAAAAAAGCGAAGTGGAATTCCGAAGAGCGAAGTCGGAATTCCGACCTCGGTGTGGTGCAGGCAGGCTGGAGGCTTCTATGCCAGGCAGGCGCGGCAGGAAGCTGGGAGCTCGGAGTTTTTTGGGCCCTTATAGGAACCTATAGGAACCTATAGGAATCTTATAGGAAACCCATAGGAAACCCATAGGAAACCCATAGGAAGCCATCTTCTTCTTTTCCTATGACTTCCTATGGGTTTCCTATGGGTTTCCTATAAGATTCCTATAGGTTCCTATAGGTTCCTATAAGGGCTTAAAAAACTCCGAGCTCCCCGGCCAGGCGAGGCTTCCATGCCATGCAGGTGGCGGCAAGGCTTCTATGCCGGGCAGGCGCGGCAGGGTGGCGCACCCAAGCCGCCGTATGACCGTATGATCCGTATGATTTGTTGACTCGGCGGGCTGGCGTGTCAGGCGCGCCTGGAAACAGGCACCAACCATTTTTTGGTTGCTGCCCGCGTGGAGTTCCGCCGCAGACTGGCAGGAATGCGATTGAGGGAAAATATCCCTCAATTCAACTTCCCGTGCTACCAGTACACAAACTCGCTTTTCCAAGCCTTTTGCTGCGCGAACTGCGCGAACTGCAGCTCTCTCTTTAGAGGGGGTTTCCCAAATGGCTTATATTCTACCTGAGAGGCTCCCAGCACTCGTCCGTCCAGCATTTGACCTCGTCCTGCGAAGGATTCGAAGTCTAAAACGCTGCGTGGAGGCGTGAGGCTGCAAAATAGTGACCCCTAGATATGCCTCTCTCCTTAGAGGGGGTTTCCCAAATGGTTTATATTCTACCTGAGAGGCTCCTAGCACTCGTCCGTCCAGCATTTGACCTCGTCCTGCGAAGGATTCGAAGTCTAAAACGCTGCGTGGAGGCGTGAGGCTGCAAAATAGAGACCCCTAGATATGCGCTGCAATTTGGCTCCAGGTTGCATTTCAAGCGATGTCAAGCTTTGCCAAAGGAAACCCCTTTTCCCTTTTTTTCGGGGACCCCTTTTTTTTGGGACCCCTTGTTTTCTTTTTTTTTTTGGCTTTTCTTAGCCCTGCAAAGGTTGGCTCGCTTGAAATGCAACCTGGAGCCAAATTGCAAGCATATCTAGGGGTCTCTATTTTGCAGCCTCACGCCTCCACGCAGCGTTTTAGACTTCGAATCCTTCGCAGGACGAGGTCAAATGCTGGTGCTAGGAGCCTCTCAGGTAGAATATAAACCATTTGGGAAACCCCCTCTAAAGAGAGTCCAGACTCTGCACCAGCTCATTGTGGGCTCCGGCGGTGACTACCTCCATGCTTGTTTATATACACGCATTTTAAGTCGTACGGAGAAGGAAAATGCTATTCCTCAGCCACGCCCAACCCCGCCTGCTTCGTCCAGCGTGTCCAGTCTTCGCCAACGGCCAGCGCTGCAACGACATCAACTACTACGGCCGCACTGTGGCCGTGCATGACCTGCTCAAGGGCCGAGAGTACAACCGTAACAAGGCCATGGAGGGTTTCGACGAAGTGAACGACCCCCGCATCGCCTGCGCGTGCACCAGGGCGGCTGCGCGGACGTGCTGCTGCGCCCCACCATGGTGGGCATCCTGCGCTGTGACAAGATGCTGCCACCGGAGCTGAGCCTGGTGGTGGAAATCGAGTTCGCAGACGCGACGACTGCGCTGTGGTCTGAGAACGCCGGGGCGCCCCCGGCGGGAGCCACGCTGAGCACCGACTTTGAGATCCAGAACGTCCGAGTTCTGGCCTCCCAGGTCGTCCTGGACTCTGCGCTGGTAGAGTCCTTCAACCGCGTGCTCCTCTCAGGAAGGTCGCTCGTGTTCAGCTACTCCAGCGTCCCGAACGGAGTGGCGGAGCACACGTCACCGTGGCGCGCGCCTTCACAAAACTCATGGTCGATATGGATCGCGCAGTGATTAACCGATGGGCCCGCATCTAACAAGGAACTTTCAGAGTTTGTTGACAGTTTGATTCGTTTTTGACAGGATTTTGTTTGTGTCTGGTGTTTTTGAGCACAGATTTTTGCGAAGCAGGTGTGAGAGTGGTTGTCAGACATGGTGCTGACCAACGCAATGCGCCAAACAGACCCCAACGAATTTTGAGAGTTTGTTGACAAATTTCATTTTTGGCGTTTTTGAGCACAGATTTTACGAAGCAAGTGTCAGAGAGAGTGGTTGTCAGACATAGTGCTTGTTGAACAAGCCCCATGTCTCTGACAACCACTGGGCCCGCAGAGCCCCACAAACATTGACCAACGCAATGCGCCAAACAGACCCCAAGCAATTTTGAGAGTTTGTTGGCCAATTTGATTTTTGGCGTTTTGAGCACAGATTGTACGAAGCAAGTGTCACAGAGTGTTGTCAGACATAGTGCTTGTTGAACAAGCCCCATGTCTCTGACAACCACTGGGCCCACAGAGCCTCACAAACATTGACCAATGCAATGCGCCAAACAGACCCCAAGCCATTTTTGAGAGTTTGTTGACCAATTTTGGGCGTTTTTGAGCACAGATTGTACGAAGCAAGTGTCAGAGTGGTTGTCAGACATGGTGCTTGTTGAATTTTTTTGGCATTTATGCCCACAGATTTTACGAAGCAAGTGTCAGAGAGTGGTTGTCAGACATGGCGCTTGTTGAACAAGCCCCAGGTCTCTGACAACCACTGGGCCAACAGAGCCCCACGAACACCACAGACACCAGATAACTGGAACCGGCTGCCTGGCAACAATCTTTGAGATGTGGGGCGAGTGGAACTGTTCGAAAGCAGTTGGTCCCAGTGTTTTTTGTTGGGGTCTGTGGGCCCATTGGCAGTCACAAATGTTGTGTGAGCCCCTCGGTCACCAAAGAGTCTCACGAAACATTGTGTCTCATTAGGGGTCTCTTGGCTCCGTTGTTTGTGTCACAGACCCCCACAGACACCAGATAGCTGGCAACAATCTTTGAGATGTGGGGGGAGTGGAACTGTTCGAAAGCAGTTGGTCCCAGTGTTTTTTGTTGGGGTCTGTGGGCCCATTATTGGCAGTCACAATTGTTGTGTGAGCCCCTCGGTCACCACAGAGTCTCACGAAACATTGTGTCTCAGCAACTGGCTGTTTTTAGGGTATCTTCGCTCCGTTGTTTGTGTTACAGACCCCCACAGACACCAGATAGCTGGGAACCGGCTGCCTGGCAACAATCTTTCGGATGTGGGGCGAGTGGAACTGTATTTTTTGTTGGGGTCTGTGGGCCCATTGGCAGTCTCACCACAGGGTCTCTCGAAACATTGTGTCTCAGAGACTGGCTGCTTTTAGGGTCTCTGGGCTCCGTGTTTGCACGGGGTTGCAGGGCTTGTGAACTTGCATTGTGGGTCGCCTTTCCTCCACACCCCCCCCCCCAGACAATGGCTCCGAAAGATTGTTGCCAGGCAGCCGGTTCCCAGCTATCTGTGGGGGTCTGTGACACAAACAACGGAGCCAAGAGACCCCTAAAAACAGCCAGTCGCTGAGACACAATGTTTCGTGAGACTCTGTGGTGACCGAGGGGCTCACACAACAATTGTGACTGCCAATAATGGGCCCACAGACCCCAACAAAAAACACTGGGACCAACTGCTTTCGAACAGTTCCACTCCCCCCACATCTCAAAGATTGTTGCCAGCTATCTGGTGTCTGTGGGGGTCTGTGACAAACAACGGAGCCAAGAGACCCCTAATGAGACACAATGTTTCGTGAGACTCTTTGGTGACCGAGGGGCTCACACAACATTTGTGACTAGGGGGGCAACCCAACCCCAAAAAACGAAGGGGGCCAAACCAACCCCAAAAAACGAAGGGGGGCAAACCAACCCCAAAAAAATGAAGGGGCCAAGCCAACCCCACAAACCAAAGAGGGGCAACCCCAAACAATGAAGGGGGGGCAAACCAACCCCCAAAAACCGCATGGCCAACGCAACCCCAAAAAAATGAAGGGGGCCAAGCCAACCCCAAAACCAAAGAGGGGTCAACGCATGTTCTGCGCAGGACACCTGATGTTGCCTCGGGAAGGGCTATTAGCCGCTGGAGGAAGCTGACTCCGACCAATGAACGGAATATTGGAAACTCAACATGTTGCATTTTTGCACCATGAGCTCAGTGACGGCTTGAGCAAGCCACGCAGTGAGCAGCGCAGTGTACCACCGCCATTCCAACAGAGCGAGTGCTCAGACAGCAGCGGGTTAACAAGCTCGTGAAGCTCAACATATGCGTCATACATGCTACTACTGGAGACCCCAAGAACCAAAGGGGGGCCAGCCAACCCCAAAAAACGAAGGGCCAAACCCAAAAAGTGAAGGGGGCCAAGCCAACCCCAAAAACTGAAGAGGGGCAGGGCAACCCAACCCCAAAAAACGAAGGGGGCCAACCCAACCCCAAAAACCGAACAAGCCGCCAACCCCCAACCAAAAGGGGGCACGCCAGCCCCACGAAGGGGTGCAAACCAGCCCCAAAAGCGAAGCAGGCCAAGCCAACCCCAAAAACCGCACCGCCCGCGACGGCGCTGAAAAGATCTCATTCCGTAGGCCGTGTGGAGTCACCCATGGTCGGCAGCTCTACCATGCTTCTGCTCAGAGTTCCGTGTAGTATCGGCCCCGCCGGTCTTACGGTTCTCTTTGCATAGTTTCTCTAATGCCGTCGCAGGTCAATTTCACTCCATTGGCTAGGAACACCATCCTTTTGCCGTGCTGCTCTGTGAATGTTGGGGGGAAGGGCCGTGTTGTATCGTGCCCCGCTCGGTCTCACGGTCCCTTCCTGCCGCACTGCCAACCCCATACCCTAACCGCACTGCCCCTTTGTGACCCAGGAAACGGATGTCTTGCTCCGGAGGTTCCCTTACACATGTGCAACCTGGACATTGGTGATGGGGCAGAGGTGCCGCCTCTTGCCCATTGCCTTGCACTCCAAACCGTGTAGATTTGCTCGCCAATGTCTTTGCGATAGGACCCGGATCGTGTCAGGCCCCTGCAAGGCCTGGGCTCTTAGAGCATCGTGCATTTGCGAGGCCACCAAATGGCCGGACAGTCTCCAGCTGCAGCGGGACTCCAGCCTACTATTACCCCGAAACAGCAACTTCCCAATTGTTTTGCACCCCAAACCCTAACCAGTTGGTCGTGCCAATTGTTGAGCTATGGGAGCTTGGAAAATGTGCCTGGCAGGCGCTATGTAGCTCTTCACTAGGGCTCATGGTCCGGTGACTGCTGTCCTGCTGTTCTTTGTGTGTCTTGCCCAATCTAGGCATTGGTCGACTGCACACAGAGGCTCTGTCTGGCCGTTGGGCACCTCCTCAGGGAGTGGCCACCATTCCTCCCTGGCGGATGCCCCAGCACCCACTGACCGGCTGCACTGCTCCCTGCAGTGTTGCCGGTGGACCATGTGGTCTGAGCCCCGCTCAGCCCATGGTCCACTCCCTTTTTGCCGTGTGGCCTTTGCAGTTGGCCCACTTGTGGTGCTGACCGATGTGTGAGCACTCCTGTGTCGCTGCTGGGCTAACCCGCTGGCTCGCAAGGCCGCGCAGTTAACTCTGCGGCTACAGGTGATGCCTGTGAGCCGGCTAATTCATGCACGCTTTTTGCCTGTCGCCTCGGTGGCATTTTTGCCTTAATTCATGCACGTCCCTTGCTAGTGTGTGCGGCCTTCAGCGTAGTCCCAATGCATATGCTCCTCTGCATGGCCATGTACGGGGGTTAACGATGCGCAAATGTGCCCCCGGCAGAGTGTAGCGCGCTCCGCGAGTGGATTATGTGGTCTGTGCCCCGCTCAGCCACATGGTTTTCTCCGCGAGTAGCCGGTGCATATGGTGCCACCTTCCGCGTGTAATTTATTTTTACATGATCTTCCGCGTGCTGGCGAAATTCCTTTTCTGTTCTCGGTTTGTTGGTTCGCTGTTCTCTTTGGCTGTTTGTTTTCTGTTTCCTCCGTTGACTGTTGTGTCTCTTTCGCCGGTTTTTCCAGTGATCTCACCTTGCGTTTCACACCTCTTCTCTCTGTACGATTTCTTAGTTTTCACGACCGATGGCAATTGCCTCAAGGCGTGCGGGTGACAAAAAAAAGCACTTCCCGTCGCCTTCAGCAGCTTCAGGAAGATCTCGTGCGCCAAGCCGGCCAGGCGCTGGCCCCGGCAGCTCTCGGATCCTGGTGCCCCGCCACACGCAGAACTCTCGCACCTCCTCGGCGGAGATGCCAAGGCGCCTTCAGTCGTGGCGCAGCATGGCGTCAAAGTCGGCGCCTCCACGCTCAGCTGCAGCAGCTCGGCCAGCTGCCGGGGCACGCAGAGCGGCTTGTCCTCAAAGGCGCTCTGCAGCACGTCCTTTTCGCAGGGCAGCTGGAAGCTCACGCTCCTCAGGCCCCTCATGCGCTGGCGCAGGAGCGTCTCCACCTGTGCTCTGGGTGCTGACCAACCAGTGTTTCAGGGTCAAGGAAGTAGGTCTCGTCCAAGAGCTGCAGGATGGGGCCGCCCGGGTCTCCCAGCAAGGCCTCCACCTGCTGCCTGACCCGCTGCGCCACCTGCTCCTCTGTGAGGTGGGCCGGTGCCTCGTCATGGCCCCGCCCAGCTGCGCCGCCTGCCCCGGATGATCACCGGCACGTGGACCAGGTGCTCGTAGTACTTGTCGCGGAAGAAGCCCTTGCCCAGCTGCCCGTCCGCGCGCGAGAGGAGCGCGTAGGCCCCCGGTCCGCGCCGCAAGTTCAGCACGACGGCTCGATCCGCCCCGTGCGAGCCCGGGCGCCGCCGTCCGCGGTCCGTGATCTGCTGTTGTTGTCTCGCCCAACTTGCCATTCTTTTTTTACGGGGCCAGTTTTTTTTGCTCGGCCGCGCATTCTCCCCGGCCATTACGTGCGCGTATGGCCGGGAGAATAGCTTGTTTCGCACGGTCTTGCGCTGAAAAAATGCTATTCCTCTAGTCTGTACATCTATGTACGGACGGGAGTAATAGCTCGTTTTGCACGATTTTTGCATGGCATGACATGATTTTTTGCATGATGTTGGCATGACATGGTTTTGCTTGATTGTGCTTGGCATGTGGTGCACCCCCCAAACCCCCAAAGTCTTTTTCATTCCCTGTCAGGCTGCCGTGCATGTGAGGTCATCCTGGCGAAGCAACTGCGGGGGGTCTGGCGCTGGGGGGGCGGGTGGGCAGTGCCGAGCAGAGCAGGCACAGTGCCGAGCAGGCACTTTAGGAGTGCCGAGCAGGCACGTAGGATTAGTGCTGGCTTGCCCAACAGACCGCTCATGTGAGTCATGGCCCCGGGTTTAACTTAGTACTGGTCTGCCCAACCAGTCAATCAGATAAAGGGGGCCGGAGCTCGGAGTTTTTTTGGGCCCTTATAGGAACCTATAGGAACCTATAGGAATGTTATAGGAAACTCATAGGAAACCCATAGGAAGGCCATAGGAAAAGAAGAAGAGGGCTTCCTACAGGTTTTCTATGAGTTTCCTATGGGTTTCCTATGAGTTTCCAAAAAGATTCCTATTGGTTCCGATAGGTTCCTATAAGGGGGGGCCGCCGCCCAACCCGTTCAGGTTTGATACTGGCCCGCCCAACCTGCGCTCGGTACTGGGTCGTCCAACTCCGTTTCGATACTGGCTCGCCCAACTCCGTTTCGATACCGCGATTTTGCATGTTTTTGACAGACCGCATCCAGCCGAGGGTGGGGGGGAGCTGAGGCAGTTGGCTGGGACGGTGAGACACCTGAGACGCCTGAGACACCCACTAAACGTCGAACAGGAGTGTCTCAGGCGTGTCTCAGGTGTCTCAATCTTAGGCTGGCTGTCTTGTTATTGCTGAGACAGGTCTGAGACACGTTTGAGACACTTCTGTTCGACGTTTAGTGGGTGTCTCAGGTGTCTCAGGTGTCTCACCCCCCTTTCCCAGGATTGTCTCAGCTGTCCCAACCCTCGGCTGGATGGGCCGGCAAATGCAGATTTTGCTGGTTTTTGGGCACTGCCCCCTCTCGCGTTTGATACTGGTCCGCCCAACCCGTTCAGGTTTGATACTGACCCACCCAACCTGCGCTCGGTACTGGCTCGCCCAACCTCGTGTTGATACTGGCTCGCCCAACTGGGCCCGATTTTGCACGATTTTGGGATTGCGCGCTTTTGCACTCTCTCTGATTGCACCCTTCCGCTGGTTGGCTTTTTTGCTTGATTTTTGCGTGTGTTTTTTTGGCTTCGTTTGGGAGTGCGTTTTCTGGCACTCACCCTTTTTGGCCTGTTTTTTGCATGTTTTGTGATGATTTGGGATTGCGCCCCTTTTGCACCCCTCTTGCACCCCTCTTGCACCCCTTTTGCACCCCTCTTGCACCCCTTTTGCACCCCCCTCTTTTTGATCAATTTTGCATTTTTTTTCATGATCATGGGAGCGCTTGTTGACGACTGTCCACACTCCCTTCCCTTTTTTTGCTGAATTTTGCATGTTTTTTTTGCATTGCGCCCCTTTTGCACCCCTCTTGCACCCCTTTTGCACCCCTCTTGCACCCCTTTTGCACCCCCCTCTTTTTGATCAATTTTGCATTTTTTTCATGATCATGGGAGCGCTTGTTGACGACTGTCCACACTCCCTTCCCTTTTTGCTGAATTTGGCATGTTTTTTTGATGATTTGGGATTGCACCCCTTTTGCACCCCCCTTTTGCACCCCTCTTGCACCCCTTTTGCACCCCTCTTGCACCCCTTTTGCACCCCCCTCTTTTTGATCAATTTTGCATTTTTTTCATGATCATGGGAGCGCTTGTTGACGACTGTCCACACTCCCTTCCCTTTTCTTGCCCGATTTTGCATGTTTTTTGTATGTTTTGAGATTGCACCCCTTTTGCACCCCTCTTGCACCCCTTTTGCACCCCTCTTGCACCCCTTTTGCACCCTTCAGCCGGTTGACTTTTTGCTAGTTTTTCTGCTTGATTATGGATTCAGATTTTTTTCAAGTACTGGCTCGCCCAGCAGGCCCCGGGTTTTTTTGCTTAGTACTGGTCTGCCCAACGGGTTAGTCAGACGAAGGGGGTCGGAGCTTGGAGTTTTTTTTGGCCCCTTATAGGAACCTATAGGAACCTATAGGAATCTTATAGGAAACTCATAGGAAACCCATAGGAAGGCCATAGGAAAAGAAGAAGAGGGCTTCCTACAGGTTTCCTATGAGTTTCCTATGGGTTTCCTGTGAGTTTCCTATGAGTTTCCTATAAGATGGGCCCGCCGCCCGACCCATTCGGGTTTGATACTGGTCCGCCCAACCCGCTGGGGCTCGATACTGGTCGGCCCAACCGTTTTGGATGGCCCCTGTTTTGGAGGCTTGCCGAGGGTGCGTGGTTAGGTACTGGTCTGCCCAACGGGGGGGTTTCGTTTTTTTTCAATGGTTCGCCAGTTTTTTTTTGAGTTCGCCCAACGGACCCAGAGACACGCCCAGCCAGCCGAGGGCTTGTCAGACCTGAGACAATCCTGGGAACAGGGGTGAGACACCTGAGACACCTGAGACACCCACTAAACGTCGAACAGAAGTGTCTCAAACGTGTCTCAGACCTGTCTCAGCAATAACAAGACAGCCAATTGAAGATTGAGACACCTGAGACACGACACTCCTGTTCGACGCTTAGTGGGTGTCTCAGGTGTCTCAGGTGCCTCACCCCCCTTTCCCCGAAATCCTGTCAGGCCCCCAGCTTGGACCTAACCGCGTTTGAGTGGTCCGCCCAACCCGTTGGAGTTTGATACTGGTCCGCCCAACCTGTTTGGTTTGCCGAGGACCCCAAACCCTAAAGGGACATTTGTGCGGTTTTGCGCCACAAAATGCTATTACTCCAGGGTGTATATTCATATACGGCCTGGAGTAATAGCATTTTTGCATGGTTTTTGCGCTACAAAATGCTATTCTTCCAGGGTGGACATGTGTGTCAACCCTGGAAGAATAGCTCGTTTTGCACGGTTTTGCGCTACAAAATGCTATTAGTCCAGGCCGTATATGAATATACACCCTGGACTAATAGCTTTTGCACGTTTTGCGCGGTTTGCCCATGCCAACCCCCGCTGGTTTGATTGGTTCGCCCAACCCATTGGTTTTCCGAGGACCCCCAACCCTAACCCAAAAAGGAGCTGAGCAGGGTCCGGGAATTCCCCCCCAGCCCGCGCAATGTCTCAAAACCTTTTTTCTCCCAGTTTTTTCGCCCGACCAGGATCAGGCAATTCCGCCTGAGTGTGATCAAACTGTTTTTTCCCCAAAAACGGGTCCGACCCAGGTGCCTGGACGCAGGGAGGCTAAAAATCAGTATTTTTTCTAAGAAGGCTAGTCGAGCGTCCTGGGCCTCGGAGGCGCCAGGAAGTCGTCCAGCTGCCTCACAGCCGCCGGCCTGCCCCGTCTCGTCAGCCGGCCTGCCGCGTTGCCGCTGCTCTGCGGCGCCGGCAGCGCCAGCTTCAGCAGGGTCTCGCGCCCCTCCATGCTGCGGACGGTCATGGAGTCCACGGCCCCCAGCTGCTGCACGTCGCCGTACTGAGGGTTGAAGCTCCTCGCCGCGTTCGTCGGCGCTCGGAAGGCGCCCGCGTCCTCCACCGCCTTCACGCGCCGGTCCGTGAGGTCTTGTTGTGCTGGAACTTGTCGGCGTTGTCTTGGAGGACCCTGAACTCTGTGGCCGGCTGCTTCTCCACGTCCTCGGGCGCGCCGTGCGCCGTCTCGTGGGGCCGCGCGTTGTAGGCCCCGGCCGCCCGCTCAAAGTGGTCGCTCCACTGCCCGCCCTTGCGCGCCACCCTCGTGGCCAGGTCCTTCTTCAGCGTCTGGATGCCCCGGTCCACCACGGCGATGGCGTTGCGGTCCTCGGGCCGCTTCGTGCGGTGCACGGCATTTTCGGGCAGCTCCCGGTCCAGCGTGGCGAACTCGTTGCCCAGGTCCGTCGTGACCACGAAGTTCCCGTCGTCCCCCGTCAGCTCCCGCGCGGCGCGCTTGGTGGCCCGGCCCACCGTCTCGGCGTTCTTGTTCTGCAGAGGTTCCACGGCGGCCTCCCGGGTGAAGACGTCCATCACCACCAGGCCGTACTTCGTCTTCCCCCGCGTGTTCTGGCTGAAGTCGATGAGGTCGGCCTGCAGCCGGTCGTTCGGCCCCTCGGCGGCCGACTTGCCCAGCGCGCGCGGCCGGGGCGCCTGCACCTGCCGGCCCACGTCGGCCTTCAGCGCCTCGAAGGCCATGGCCTGCGTCACGTCGAGGTCGCGCTGCCTGGCGAGTTGGTACAGCTTCCGCGGGGTCCCGCACGTTGAAGTCGTCGGCCAGGTCCCTCAGCGCCTCCATTTAAAAAACAGCTTTGTTGCCGCAAAAAGAGCTTGAGCAAGGTTCCCTGGACGCGGGGAGGCCTGCACACACCTACTTGTTGCCCCAAAAAGGAGCTGATCAAGGCTCCTCTAGAACGAGGAGGCCTGAACAGGCCTCAAAACCAGTTTTTTTTTCTACTCCTTTTTCTTCGGCCTCCACTGCTGCACCAGCCCGGGGATCGAGCCTCCGAAGGCTCCGAAGTGCAGCTTCGCGATTCCGCCCGGCGGCACCGAGAAGTCCAGGCGCGCCGTGCTCCAGACACCCTGCGAGGGCGTGCCGAGGAAGGTGCCGGTGACGCCCACGTAGTCGTTGTCGGCGCGCTGACGTACATCACCAAGTTGGAGGCCGTGCCCAGCCGGTACCGGCAGCCGAAGGAGTAGCGTCTCCCCGGCGTCAGCGTGTAGGTGCGCACGATGTTCCAGGCGAAGGCGCTCAGGGTCATGGCGTAGCCCTCCAGCTGGAAGCCTCCCACAGTGAAGCTGGCCGAGGCCACGGAGCTCTGGCTGGTGCGCTCCAACAGGAAGTTGCCTAATGTGGTGAGCGTGGGTTCCAGCAGCACCTCGCCCAGGGTGGCCAGCGTGACGTCGTCGGCCCCTCCGTCGAGGAACTCGTGCTTCAGCAGCAGGGCCGAGGCCGCCGTGTCCTCCTCCTCCACCGTGTTGCCGGCCTCCAGGGTTGCGTCCAGGATCTGGAGGCCGTAGACGTCCACCGTTCCTGCCGTCTGGTTGGGCAGGCCCGGCGCCTGGAAGTGCGCCCCGAAGTGCAGCTTCGCCACCCCGTTCGGAGGCGCTGTGAAGTACATCTTGGCCGTGCTCCAAGCGCCCTGGTCGCCCACGAAGCTGCCGTACAATGGGTCGTAGACGTTGTCGGCCTCGGACATGTACACCACGAAGTTGGAGGCCGTGCCGAGCCGGTACCGGCAAACAAAAAAAACTCTCGGCCGGGGGTCAAGTTGTAGGTGCGCACAATGTTCCACGGGTTTTTGGCAGGGTCAGGGTGTAGCCGTTCACGCTCACTCCCGCGGTGTGCGTGGCCAGGACCACGCTGCAGCCGCTGCTGGGGCGAACCGTCCAGTTTGACAGTGAGACGTCCGTGGGGGCCAGGATCTGCTCGTCGGCCCCTCCGTCGTCCGGAAAGCGCACGGCTATTTGCAGCAGCGCCGAGGGTGATTTGGGTGTTTTTTTTGGTTGTGATACACGTCCTGGTCCGGGCCGTTCCGGTACTTAGGCCAGCAGCGCGCCGTGATGGCGGCTCTTTGCCGTCTGCTTAAGCGTTTTGTTCTGCTGCGCTTATTTTTTATTTTTTGGGCCGTGCTGGTAATTCTCCCACAGGAGTCTACCTGCGGCCGATAGGTGTAGTGGTAGGCCAGCAGCGCGGCTGTGATGGCCCCGGTCGTCTCCGCGTCCTGCGCTGCCCCTGTGCGGTAGTCTCCCAACAGCGCGTCCACTTGTGAGGAGGTGTAGTAGGCCAGCAGCGCAGCCGCGAGGGCCGCGTCCGCCGCTGCGACGGAGTAGCAGTCGGCCGTGATGCTCAGCGTGTCCTCGCCGTTGGCCAGCGCAGCAGAGAGTGGAGCCTCCAGATGCAGGTTGCGAACGACGTTGCTTCCGCGAACGAGCTCCCAAGTTGTGAAGCCCGCCCAGGCCGGTGCGTTAACAACTCCGCCGCTGCCGGTAAGCTGCAGGGCGGCGAGCTCCGCGAGGATTGCGTCGAGGGCGCTCTGGAGCGTGGTCTCGCTGGCTGAGAGCGCGGCGTTCGTGGCGTACGAGGCCAGCAGCGACGTGTCGGCCTTGCCCCCCTGGAGCGCCGTGATGCTGGCGTCCCGGCTAGCAAGCTGCGCTGCGACGACGGCCTCGGTGGCGAGACCCAGCAGGGCATTTGCTATCTTGGTGTCTACCTCCAGCGGCGTGTCCAAGCCGTCCACCGTGGAGAGCAGGGAGGCCAGCGCGCTTGCGTCCGCCTTGCCGAGGAGGGCGGCGTCCAGGGCTGCCGTGGTGACTGCGCCCAGGAGAGCGGCCGCTATCTTAGAGTCCACCTCAGAGGAAGTGTCGACGGCCGAGAGCAGGGCGTACGCTGTCAGGGCGCTGGCGTCCGCCTTGGAGGCCTGCAGCCCCGAGATGGAGGCGTCTCAGTTGGCCACCTTGGTGTCTACCTCCAGCGGCGTGATCCTCGCCGCTATGTCTAGGGAGTGCTGGTCCACCACCGTCTTGAGGCCGTAGTTGGCCGCCGCCGTGGCCAGCGTGGCGTTGTTGGCCGAGGCGATGGAGCCGTTCATGGCCGCCGTGGTGCTGTAGTTGGACAGCTTCAGGTCCACGCCGTCCGGGGTGCTCTTCGTGGCCACCACGCCCTCCAGCGCGTCGAAGGCCGACTGGTCTGCCTTGTTGGAGAGACCCGTGGTCAGCGAGCTCTGCAGCGCGGCGATGCTGCTTCCGTGCGCGGCCACCTGTCCGTCCGTGGTGGCAAGGGCCGCCGCCGTGGCCAGGGGCGCAATTGCCGGCGCCAGCGCGCTGCTGTCCAGCTTTGAGGCCAGCTCTGCGGTGACTCTGTCGTCCAGGGACTGGATGGCAGCCGCGTTGTTGCCGGAGGCTGCCGTGTTCACCGCCAGGTCCGTTACGTAGGGCGTCAAAGCGAGGGCCAGCTGCGCTGCGGTGACGTGCGTACCGTCAGTTACCTCTCCGTTGTCCAGGACCTCCGGGATATTGCCGGTGACAGGTCCTTCAAACATGTTTACATATGTTTTCGCCGAAATGATTTGACCGGTGGCGCCGGTCAATCGTGAGACCTGCGCGCGATGGAGCCAGTGTCCGACATAATCGGACACTGCTTCGTAGTTGGTGATAACATACGAGACATCATCAGCTGCGTGCCTCCATGTCGGCGGGCTGGCGCGGCTCCGATGCCGGGCAGGTGGCGCGGCCGGGAGGCTTCTATGCCGGGCAGGTGGCGCGGCAGGAATGTGGCGCGCTAGGTATCGAAGCCTCCGATGCCGGGCAGGAATGTGATGCTCGAAAACACAAGTGGAACTTGTGTTTTTCGAACCTCGGAACTCGAAACAGGCGCGGCCCTTTTTTTGGGCCTTGCCCGCGTGGAGTTCAGCTACTAAGAGTCGTTGGGCGAACCCGTCGGGCTGTGGCTCCGATGCCGGGCAGGTGGCGCGGCGGTGCGTTCATCCTGCTGGCCTCCGGTGGTCTCTGCCGCGGCGGGCGGGCTGGCGCCTGTGGGTTTTAAACAACTCGCGCCTACACAGCTGCCTCTACTCTCATCTTGAGACCATGGCCTCTCCGGCGCGCCCGCAAGCCTGTATGGTTTCGCAGCGAGACCTGCTCGAGATGTGGGAGGCCGACGTTGCTGTCTGGGACTGCTGGTTCGCAAACCAGAAAAGGCTGTACGACGCCCAGAGCCAGGAGCCCGATGAGATGCGCCGGCTGCACCTTGCAAACCAGCAGTGGGTGCAAGAAGAGGAAGAGCGACGAGGAGGAGCGCAAGCGCCGGCGCACAGATGCCGGGATGGCAGAACACGCGACGCGGACCAACGCAGCGTGGCTCAAAGACAGGATTGACGCCCTCCAGCGTCTGCTCAAAGTCCAAACCGACGGCATTCAGGGGGTGCTCAAAATCCAGACCGACGCCGCCTTGAGCCGGCTTGCGAGCGCAACCGACGTTCTCCGTGAGTGGCTCCCAGACGAAACCGACGTCCGTCGTGATCAGCTCTTGACCGACACCATCAACCTCGAGGCGCGGTTCAAATTCAAAACCGACGCCCTGCATGAGTGGCTCGGAGTCGAAACCGACGCCCTCTATGACCGCATCGTAGGCGAAGAAGTCATCACCTTCCATGAGCAGCTCAAAATCGAAACCGACCGCCTGCATGAGCAGATTAACATCGATGTCGGTCGCCTCGATGAGATGACCCAATTCGACGTCGACGCCCACTGCGAGCGGCTTGTGAGCAGAATCGACGCCCTTCAGGGGCTCCGGTGGGGCCAAACGGGAACGCCGGTCTGAGGGGCTTCGGAGCAATCCTGTTGTGAGCCCAGGATTGAAGGGGCAATCCTGGGGTGACAACAGGATTGAAGGAGGCAATCCTGGGGTGACAACAGGATTGAGGGGGCGGGCTGGCGTGGCTCCGATGCCGGGCAGGTTCGCCGAAACTTTAGACAGTTGTCCCCCCACAGGACAACTGGAATTTTTTTTTCCTGGGAAGAATTCCGACCTTGGCGCGGGCTCGGCAGGGCTCTGCCGGGCAGGCGCGGCCGGGTGGCGTGTCAGGCGGCGCGGCTGTGATGCTCGAGAACACAAGTGCCACTTGTGTTCTCAAAGTGCCTCGGAACTGAAAACAGGCACGGACCATTTTTTGGTTGCTGCCCGCGTGGAGTTCGGAACTGGAAACAGGCGCGGACCATTTTTTGGGCGTTGCCCGCGTGGAGTTCAGCTACTAAGAGTTGTTGGGCGAACCCGTCGGGCTGTGGCTCCGATGCCGGGCAGGTGGTGCGGCCGGGGTGGAGGCTTCGATGCCAGGCAGGTGGCGCGGCCGGGCTTCTATGCCGGGCAGGAATGTGGCGCGCTCGGTATCGAAGCCACGTTGGGCGAGCCATCAAACGAGGTTGGGCGAGCCAGTACTCAGAGTCGTTGGGCGAGCCCGTGCTCAGAGTCGTTGGGCGAGCCCGTACTCAGAGTCGTTGGGCGAGCCAGTACGTCGTTGGGCGAGCCAGTACTCAGAGTCGTTGGGCGAGCCAGTACTAAGGGGTCGTTGGGCGAGCCAGTACTCAACCACTTTCACAGTGGCCGCCACTTTCACAGTGGCCCACAACGCCTGCTCCAAGCTGCGCCTGTTTGGCGCTGTGCCTACGGTGCCCGCTCGGCACCGGGTGCCCGCTCGGCACGTACGGTGCCCGCTCGGCACTGGCACTCTTACGGTGCCCGCTCGGCACCGTAGTGCCTACAAGTGCCCGCTCGGCACTGCAAGTGCCCGCTCGGCACTGGCGCCCCCACGGTGCCCGCTCGGCACCGGGGTGCCTACGGTGCCCGCTCGGCACGTCTAGTGCCTGCTCGGCACAGTGCCTGCTCGGCACGTTTACCTAGGTGCCCGCTCGGCACCGCCCCGCCTCCCGCCCAGCGCCGCGAAGTTCTCCGGGATGTACACCTGACAGCAAAAAGAGGTAGGGGGGGTGAGGGGGAGGGGCATTAGGGCTTGAACCACATGATACGCAAAACCGTGCAAAAAAACCAACATGTCAAAATGTCATGTTCAAAATCATGTCATGCAAAAACAAGATGTCATGTCAAAATCATGTCATGCAACCGCACCATGCAAAACCCATGCAAAAACCATGTCAAAAACCATGCAAAATCGTGCGAAACAAGAATGCGCGCGGCGCGTACGCTGGCGTCTATGCCGGGCAAGTGGCGCGGCCGGATGGAGGCTTCTATGCCAGGCAGGTGGCGCGGCAGGAATGTGGCGCGCTAGGTATCGAAGCCTCTGATGCCGGGCAGGAATGTGATGCTCGAAAGCATAAGTGCCACTTATGTTTTCGAAGTGCCTCGGAACTGGAAACAGGCACCACCCATTTTTTGGGTGCTGCCCGCGTGGAGTTCCGCTGCAAACTGCGCCGCGCGAAGACACACAACTAGAGAAATCAATGAGTCAGCTTCGGTGAGTCAGCTTCGGTGAGTCAGCTTCGGTGAGTCAGCTTCGGTGAGTCAGCTTCGTGAGTCAGCTTCGGGCTAGAGTCAGCTTCGGTGGTCAGCTTCGGATACGTGATGGTCAGTCAGCTTCGCAGTCTTTCAGAGTCTGCGGCAACGCTTCTTTGCAAAGCACGCTCCTTTGCAGAGCACGCTTCTTTGCAGAGCACGCTCCTTTGCAGAGCACGCTTCTTTGCAGAGCACGCTTCTTTGCAGAGCACGCTTCTTTGCAGAGCACGCTTCTTTGCAGAGCACGCTCCTTTGCAGAGCACGCTTCTTTGCAGAGCACGCTCCTTTGCAGAGCACGCTCCTTTGCAGAGCACGCTTCTTTGCAGAGCAGGCCAAGCTCTCTCTTTAGAGGGGGTTTCCCAAATGGATTCTATTCTACCTGAGAGGCTCCTAGCACTCGTCCGTCCAGCATTTGACCTCGTCCTGCGAAGGATTCGAAGTCTAAAACGCTGCGTGCAGGCGTGTGGCTGCAAAATAATGACCCCTAGATATGCGCCGCAATTTGGCTCCAGGTTGCATTTCAAGCGATGTCAAGCTTTGCCAAAGGAAACCCCTTTTCCCTTTTTTTCGGGGACCCCTTTTTTTGGGACCCCTTGTTTTTCTTTTTTTTTTGTTTTTTTTCTTAGCCCTGCAAAGGTTGGCTCGCTTGAAATGCAACCTGGAGCCAAATTGCAAGCATATCTAGGGGTCATTATTTTGCAGCCACACGCCTGCACGCAGCGTTTTAGACTTCGAATCCTTCGCAGGACGAGGTCATTTCCTGGACGGACGAGTGCTAGGAGCCTCTCAGGTAGAATAGAATCCATTTGGGAAACCCCCTCTAAAGAGAGAGCCTTGCGTGACCTCTTTTATCTATTCACACCATGGTGATCCTTGGACCTCGTCTCCTGAGCGTACTCGTGAGGGTGGTGTTTCTTTCCGCTCCCCACGCCGCTCAGGACTTTTTGGACATTAGAATCTCTTTCAGGGCGTCTTCCAAGGAAGCTCTCGCCCCTCGTGGAGGGGCGTGACAAAACTACCCTGTTACCAACCTTGCAATCTCAGCAGGGGGACGTGGCGTGCAATCAGGGTTCACGTCCAACGAAGCTACTTGATTGCACGGGAAGCAGGGCCTGATCAGCTCTGTGTACTTGCCGGTGATACAAAGTCCTTTTGGCCCGTTATTGTTGCTTGTAACGTTTTCGACACTGAAGAGAAGCCAAGTGTCTTGCGAACCAAAAATCCACCCACTCGAAATTTACCGGTTGTACTTGAAAGATGAGATCTTTCCTTCGGCAGTTGAAATGTGTGTGTGTGTGTGTGTTTTGTGTGTTTTGTGTGTGCGTGCGTGCGTGTGTGCGTGTGTGCGTATTTGTGTTTGTGTTTGTGTTTGTGTCTGTGTCTATTTTTGTGTTTGTGTTTGTGTTTGTGTTTGTGGTTGTGGTTGTGGGTGGGTGCTTGCGTGCGTGCGTGCGTGCGTCTGTGTGTGTGTGTGTGTGCGCATGTGTGCGTGTGTGTGTGTGTGTGCGCGTGTGCGTGTGCGTGTGCGTGTTCGTGTGCGTGTGCGTGCGTGCGTGCGTGTGTGAATGTGGGGAGTAGTTTGTTACCTTTGCATAAAAAAACAATTTCATTGTTTTGTTTGGTTTTGTTGATCATGCTGTGAATCTTGTTGATGCTTGATGTGTGGTTTGAGTTCGAATTCATGGCACGTGTTTCCAAAACCCGGATTGGCAATAGTCCAAGTGTGCCTTGCATAAAAAAACACGTATGTGTTTTCCGCAGCCGTTTCCTCCAACGACGCAGCTAATTGCGAAAGTGCGAATTCCCCAAGATGCCGGCCAACTCGGAGAAACAGCACTTGTCCATCGTGATCTGCGGTCATGTTGACAGTGGCAAGAGCACCACTACAGGACGTCTGATTTTTGAGCTGGGCGGCCTGCCCGAGCGCGAGCTTGAGAAGTTGAAGGCGGAGGCAGATCGATTGGGCAAGGGCTCCTTTGCTTTTGCGTTCTTCATGGACAGGCAGAAAGAGGAGCGCGAGCGCGGTGTGACCATCTCTTGCACCACCAAGGAGTTCTTCACGGAGAAGTGGCACTACACCATCATTGACGCGCCTGGTCACCGGGACTTCATCAAGAACATGATCACCGGTGCCTCCCAGGCCGACGTGGCGCTGATCATGGTGCCGGCCGATGGCAACTTCACCACGGCGATCGCCAAAGGGAACCACAAGGCCGGTGAAATCCAAGGCCAGACCCGGCAGCACTCCCGGCTCATCAACTTGCTGGGCGTGAAGCAGATCTGCATCGGTGTGAACAAGATGGACTGCGACACCGCGGGATACAAGCAGGCCAGGTACGACGAGATCGCGAACGAGATGAAGAGCATGCTCGTGAAGGTGGCGCTTGTTGTTTTTCTGGTTGAAACCAAAAACGAAAGTCGCAGTCCACTTTGGGGGTTGCCAGTTTGACGGCATAGGTGGGCTGGAAGAAGGACTTCATTGAGAAGAACACCCCCGTGATGCCCATCTCCGGCTGGATGGGGGACAACCTGCTGAAGAAGTCCGAGAACATGGGTTGGTGGAAGGGCCAGGACGTGGAGGTTGGCAGCGAGACCATCCACGTGGATACCGTTTCTGGGCTAAATCGTTGTATTTTTCCTTGAAAGGCATTCTTTTTGAGAGATCAGCCAACCAAAAAGTGGGCCTTTGCCATGTCGGCAGGTGTACGATGTGCTCGACAAGATGTGCCGAGTGCCAGAGCGCCCTGTGAGCGCCCCCATGCGCATGCCCATCTCTGGCATCTACAAAATCAAGGGTGTGGGTGACGTGCTGGCAGGCCGTGTGGAGCAGGGAGTGGTGACTTGGTTTGAACGTTGCCGAATTCCTAGCTGCCCTTCTTTGGCGCCGCTTTTGCAGTTCTCCGGGTTGTTGTTTTTTGTTGCTTGGCGATTCCCTACTTGCCAGAACCTGACTCTCTTGCAGGGAGTCTCTGTCCTCAGGTGAAGCCCGGTGAGGAGGTGGTGTTCTTGCCCACCCACACCGCCTCCAACCCCTGCACCGGCAAGGTGGGTTCTGACATTTTTCATGGATTGAATTCCCGAAAAGTCGCCAGGTTTCAATCCGTCATCAGCCATCCTCATGACACACGGTGGCTTTTCTTGTCCTATCACGGAGGAAACCTTGGATCCATGTTGAACAATGCAGGTAGGGAAGTTCCCTTTGTTTTGCCTGAAAAACACGACCAAAGGTTTTAACCTTCAGGTTTTCACTGTGGAGATGCACCACCAGCGCGTGGACTTTGCGAACCCCGGTGACAACGTGGGGTTGAACATCAAGGGCCTGGACAAGAACAACATGCCGCGGTCAGGAGATGTGATGGTCTATAAGAAGGACACAACCTTGGGTCAGACCAAGGAGTTCGATGCACAGATCCAGGTTCTGGACATCCCCAACGAGATCAAGGTGGGCTACTCCCCCATCGGCTTCGTGCGCTGCGGCCGTGCCGCCTGCCGTGTGTCCGCGCTGAAGTGGAAGATGGGCAAGGAGACAGGTGGCTGCGAGTCAAAACCAATGGTACCATTTGGGGTAAGTGCACCACCCTTTTTTAGAACCTATTTTAGTGGGATTGGGATGTTCACTGGTACGATTTGGATTTTGACCCATGGCCAGGTGGCAAGAAGATGGAGGACCCCCACTCCCTGAAGTCCAACGAGATGGCGCAGTGCAGCTTCCAGCCCCAGCAGCCCTTGGTGTGCGACACCTTCAAGAACTGCGAGGGCCTGTCCCGCGTCGCCTTCATGGATGGCAACGGCGTGGTGATGCTGGGCAAGGTGGTGAGCTGTGAGCGCAAGGGGGAGGACGACAAGGGCGGCAAGAAGAAGTGAGAGTCTCGGAGTAAGGACTCATTTTGCGAGGCACGCGGTGCCGAGATACCAAAGTTTGTCTCAGAGTTTTGCCATGCAGCATATTACAAGCCTGCAGAGCAACATTGGCCGGAAAAGAGCGGCATTGGCAGGGACAGTAGACACACAGGTTCAGAAATTGATTTGCCGCATCGTCGTTTCTGGGCCAACGTGTTGGCCGGCTTTATCGTTTCGTGCTGTCCAAACAAGTCGATGCATTTGCTCCAATTCAGTGCTGACCAATCCAGATGTTTTCGACTGCTGAGATGTATCCGACCAATATGGGTGTAGTAGGGTAGGACATCATGCCACCTTTCACGAGCACCTGCTTTTGACGGCAGCAATAGCCATCACTAGCAACTGCATGAGCAATAATATGGGCCACACAATGCACAAGTTCCTAGCGTCGCCTCTCAGCACGTGCTTGAATGCTGTCTTTCGTGTTTCACAAGAAGCCGTGTTGCCAAGCATGTACCACATCCTGTTGTGAAGGAAGGCGCTCATTTGCTTCCCTTTTTGGGTGGTTTTAAAGGGGAGCCAAAAGGCAAGCCACAATTTGGGGGTTCCCATATTTTGAGGCGGCTGAGTTGTTTGGCAGTGTTTCTCGCAGCCAAAGCTCGAGGGCATGGCCACCAGAAACAAGCGCAGCGTGTTACAACCCATCGAGCCCTTTGGTCTTGATCCGCCGTATGCTCAAGGAAGGCAAGGCCAAGGCCCTTTGCCAGCACTCGCGTCAAAGCTGCCTTGACTTGTTGCTCGTGATTGCAACTTGCTGGCTGCGGGACTTTCCTGAACCTTGCACCCGCTTGCCTCTGAAATCACTGTGGCATTGAAGTGTTTGGAGGAAACTTGGGTCAAAGCAACACGCAGGGCACATGGCTTTCGGAACGCCATGTCCCTGCGCCGGGTCTTGGTTTTGCTCCTCTCCCTGGGGCTTCTGCTGTCCTTTTATGGGAAACTGTTAGAGTTGAACCGGCACCTGGAGACCACTGCTGCCCCCGCGGCGCAGCCAACAAGGCTTACGGAAGCAGCTTTGCTGCGATTCTCGGGTCCGTCTTCGGGGGAGTTGGTGCGGTTTGTTGACTTCGCACGGCCCGGTGAACCACGGTGTTTTTTTTTTGAGCGATGGTTTCAGAGTAGGGATCGGAAGTGAACAGGCGAATAGCTGTAACAAAGCACGAAGTCGAACTCTGATTCAGAGTGTGACACGCAAGCACACAGTGCTCAGAGTGTTGCGACTTCGTTTTTGCTTTGAAATAGTTTAATTCTTGCTTGCTGGTTGGCATTTACCGAGTCATCTTCCTTGCATTGCATTTGTTGCCCGCAATCCACACCCCCACGTATGCTTGCTTGCATGGACGCGGATAAGCCAGAAGATGATTGAACAGCATCCAAAAGGGTTTCAGCTTTACACAGAACATCTCGTTCGCAAACAGGGGTTACCACCCTCAGATTGTCGTTGGATGGCTATTGCTTCCGGATTTGCCGAGGTAGTCCCAAGGACATGCTGCTACAAGGGCATCCGCTGCGACCCCTTAGATTTCTACCAGATCTTCATCATTCAGGGTGAACGCCCCGATGGACGGCTGAAGCTAATGTACGCGCCCATCACCGACTCCTTGCTTCGGGGTCTGCAGAGCAGGGAAGGTGAGTGCGGATACAAAACTTGGAGGATGCTGCCGCCGAGAAAGCAGGACACCTTCAACTTCTCGGTGTTCAACTCCTCGGGGCCTCGACCCGGCGATGTCGTCTTGTTCGTGGGCACCTTGTTTTCCCCAAACTTTACAGCACGCTGTGAGAATCAGTGGGCGCCCAACCGGATCTTTTGCATTTGGCACCCCGACTGCACCATGATCTCAGGTAGACATCGACTCTCGGCGTTTCTGTGACTTTGCTGAACTCCCGTGTGGTGGAAGCCCGAGGAACGGTGGTCGAGATGAGCACACATCCCAAACTTGCCATGACAGTCTTTTTACCTCTTGCACAGCATCCTTGTGCTCAGACTGCTACTCAGACTCATGTAGATGGGTTGCCCTCACCTCCCTCGGAAGGACATGCCCAGAGGCTCGAGATTTGCGCTGGCGTCGAGCCGAATCCGTGAGTTTGCTTCTGCCCCCCCTTGTTTGCTTTCGCGGGTAATTTGAAATGCGTATGGGTCAGCTGAAGTGAAGCCTGTTCAGTATCAGTTTCTCAGTTCTCTTTGGAATGGCGTAGCGAATGTTTGTGTCTTTTGAGTGGTTGAGACACCAGGCAAACCCAAGTCCACTTTGGGATTCTCCCACATTTCTGTGACCCACTCCCCCAATTTTTGTAGGTACCAGGTGGAGCCGCGGGACTATCCCAATGCCTCCCGGTCCCCCGGCGAGGGCGTGTGCGAGGTTTGGGACTACACGCACGGCAACGACCCCAGGCCGGTGATTTTTTTTTCGGGGAAGTATTGTGAGCCCAAATGGCTGTGGGTCAAAACCAATGGTACCATTTTGGGGTAGGTGCACCACCCATTTTAGTTCACTGGGGGTACGGGATGTTGACCCATGGCCAAATGTGTTGGAGAGATTCTCTGTTCCCCGGTGTGTCTCAACAGACCAGCTGACCTTGTTGGTTAAAACTTAAAACCAGAATCCGCTTTCCCAGAATCATGGAAGGGGACACAGGAATTACCCAATGTGAACACAGCATCAGCTTCCATGATTGAAGGGTACTGCGGCCCATTCGACTGGGATGCCGGTGAGAAAAGGAAGGGATGTGCTTGAATCGAACCCACTTGGAATGGGAGCAGTGCAGTTTAGACATAGGCGGATCTGTGGGGTCGAGTCAAACGGACTTGCTTGGGGGGCAAGTGTTTCAGCTTTGGTAGCAGTTCTAGCAACCTAACGGAGCTGAATATCTGTTTTTGGCCTCGTTTTCGTCCTGACAGCTTTCTTCATATGCATATGTATGCATATGTTTTATATGAGCCTTTTTCAGATTGTTACAACTTGGATGACAACACAGTTGCCCATCAGTTGAAGGAGGACACTCGATTGTTTGTGGCTCGTACATAGTCATGTTTGGTGCATGCATGTTGCTTGTGCTTTCCGTTGCACACAGACAGTTAGTATTTAAACACGCGCGCACACACACACACGCATATGTATGTATGTAATGTAATGTAATGTAATGTAATGTAATGTAATGTAATGTAATGTAATGTAATGTAATGTAATGTAATGTAATGTAATGTAATGTAATGTATGAATGTACGTATGTATGTATGTTATGTATGTATGTAATGTATGTATGTATGTATGTTGTAATGTAATGTAATGTAATGTATGTATGTAAATGTAATGTATGTATGTATGTATGTACGTAATGTAATGTAATGTAATGTATGTGTAATGTAATGTAATGTAATGTAATGTAATGTAATGTAATATGTATGATGTATGGTATGGTATGTGTATGTATGTAATGTATGTATGTATGTAATGTAATGTAATGTAATGTAATGTAATGTATGTATGGGATGGTATGTATGTATGTATGTATGTATGTATGTATGTATGTATGTATGTATGTATGTATGTATGTATGTATGTATGTATGTATGTATGTGTGTATATGTATGTATGTATGTATGTACGTAATGTAATGTAATGTAATGTAATGTAATGTAATGTAATGTAATGTAATGTAATGTAATGTAATGTAATGTAATGTAATGTAATGTAATGTAATGTAATGTATGTATGTAATGTAATGTAATGTATGTATGTATGTATGTATGTATGTAATGTAATGTATGTATGTATGTATGTATGTATGTATGTATGTAATGTAATGTAATGTAATGTAATGTAATGTTTTGTAATGTAATGTAATGTAATGTAATGTAATGTATGTATGTATGTATGTATGTATGTATGTAATGTATGTATGTAATGTATGTATGTATGTATGTATGTATGTATGTATGTATGTATGTATGTATGTATGTATGTATGTATGTATGTAATGTAATGTAATGTAATGTAATGTAATGTATGGAATGTATGTAATGTATGTATGTATGTATGTATGTATGTATGTATGTATGTATGTATGTATGTATGTATGTATGT
>CAUJNA010001613.1:1020184-1025184 GCA_963377175.1 Effrenium voratum | reverse complement strand
TTCTGGGCTGGGCATGGTAGGTCGTACATTGCACAACATAGCACACCTTCTGGTGAGACAGTTGTCAGGCATGCATGTGATTGCAGTGCCAGTATGATTGACAATGCGACGTGGAGGTTCTCAGCTATGATGTCACAGAAGCCTCTGTCTTCTGGTGGTGAACTACCACCATGGCTCAATATTTTTGTAATTTATGCTGAGTTGCACAGCATTTAGAGATCAGATGTCTCATGGAGAAGCCAACTGATGATGCCACTTGAGGACAGCGCTATCTAAAATATGTTGTAATTTTTGTTACCAATGGTTCGCTGCTCTGTTCAAGGAGAGCCTGAAGTGTGAATCCATGGTCTACCAACTAGCTCCATTTGCCTTTCCCAGGCGGCGACAAGGGCTACCCGCCGGTGTACACTCGGGATGACTGGAAGAAGCTGGGGCGCCTCAAGAATGCGGTCTTCCTGAAGCTTGGGCCATGCCATTGCTTCGTTTTCTGCAGAGAGGGCAGCAGTGGTGTTTTTCGTTCAAATACAAGGTTTTCCAGGATTAGAACGTGTGGGCAAAGGGTTCAGAACGTAGCTCGCCCTGCGACTTTAGAAAGCAAGCTGAAAGCACGGCGCCCGTCCGCATCCTGTGCCACCTTCCACTTTTCGATCCAGCTGTGTCGGGCTTGCCCTGCAGTAGTCCGGTCTGGAGAATTTAAGTGGCTTCGCCTTCAAGTGCTTTGAGCTGGGAAAGAGTGCCAGTTGGTTCGAGGACAAAGACGATGAAGAGATTGATGCCGGATTCGGCTTGGTTCTCCAGCAAGATCCTCGTTCTTCGTCCGCGTGCAACAGCTGCGTTACGTAGCTGAGGAATGCAGACTCTCCCATCAAGGAAAGAAGAAGAGGAAACAAACACACAGAACAAACAAACGTCATTATACCCATCTGCCGCATGGTTTCAAGAAGCAATTTGTTACCCTATGCTTCCAAAAACCCAACCAAGGGAGGCGGTTCCCACAAAAAGGGGGCAACAAATCTTCAAACCAAACAACCCCCCCATGAAAAACAACAACAACAACACATAAGAAAACAATACAGCGGTTCCCAAGCGACGAGGCCGAAACCAGCTGTGCCACCCGCAACAAACAAATCCAACCACCGTATGATCCCCGAAGAAAACAACGCATTTGGACGTCCACCCCCTCCCCAGCGAACCCACCGCCGTCGCCCAATTTTCGAGCCCGAGGAACTTCCACCAGGCGTGCAACCGGAGCCAACCGCTGGAGACCAAACCCCTGGAGACGGTGCGCCTGGCGCAGCTGCTGAGCCTCGGCTTCCTGGTGGTCTCCGAGGAGGTTCGCGCTGGGACTGGAGCCGTGTGGGGAGGTTTCCGTGTCCGGGGAAAAGGGAGGTGTTTGGGGAGTGCCTGTTTTTTGGTCCACTGATTTTCTCCTCTTGGCGAAAATGGCCCAGTTTTGATGTGCGGGTGAAGAGAAGAAGCTTCTTTTTTTGGAGGTGAGAGATGCCCTTTGAGAGTGTTTACAAAAGTGAGTGTGGGTTGCGCGTGTTTTTCTTTGCTTCTTGTTGTTTGAGGGGAAAGGTTCTCTTTGAGACCTTGGTTGCAAAAAGAGAGAAGAGCATTGGTTCTCCCAAACCGGGGCTCTGACATTTTCACGAGTTGTGGACACCATCAAGAGGCCCAAGAAGCCCAAGGAAACCCGTTACCACTGGTTTCGGTGCCAAGAAAGCAGCCCAGAGCCCAAACATTCGCCACACCTTCCGGTGAATATCGCATCTACCCATCTAAAATCCGATGCCTTTGGAATCAATGTTGAACCCTGCTTCACTCAAACCAAGAAGAAAACCACAATTCGCCACTTTTTGCAACCCAAGGGTCATGAAGTAGTCATGAGGGATGGGAACCCCACTCTGGTATTGCAGACAGGGCAATTTCCACAACCGCGCTCCGGGGCCATACGTATCTGTTGGAGATATTTTTTCTGACTCAGCTGCTGACCGCCAGGTGAATCTGTTGGATGCTGAGCTGTACAAGGAGATGAGGGGGGCCTGGGTTCCAGGTCAAGTGCACACGATCGCGATTCTGACACCATGGCACAAGTGGGACCTAGTAAAACACTGGCTTGGAACGAGCGGTCCAGAGGAAAGTCCAGTCTTCCCATGCAAGAAGTTTCAATATATCTAGAGTGGCCAGCTTACTTGTCTCCTTTGCTGGTCTTGAGCGAAGGAATGTAAGTTTTGTAGCGGTCCTTTCCACAATGCCTTATGATGTCCAGCGATGAGTTGTTGACATTGTCTGGATTTATGTATCAGCCTGGATGGAGATCTAGATGGATGCTAGCATGTGTGTTCTGAATGTTCCACGCGTTTGGCTCGCTTCAGAAATAAGCGGAAGGGCCCCCAGACAAAAATTCAGCAATGCGACCAGTGCAGCTTGAGGCCTTGAATCACAGGCAGAAACGCCGAGGCTCGGTCAGGCCCGTGTTCTTGGTGGGCCCGTGCTGTTTTTGAGGGTTGGCTGTGGGTCAAAACCGTTTTGGGATCCCATTTTGGGGGTGAATTCACCGCCCAGTTTAGTCTATTGTAGTTGGGATTGGGATGTTCACTGGTACAGGATTTTGACCCATGGCCGGTTAAAGGATACCATCATCATTGAGAAGCACATCTTCGACGATCAGCGATGGAGCCCCTTCTTGCAAAGCCTCCTGAAGAACAGGAGTGCGCTGGTGGATTTCCAGTGGCTGGGGTACAACGGAAGGGGGGCTGCTGTTGGCTCATGGAGTTTGGTATCCGAATCAGGATACTTTGTACCGGATCAAAAAAAGGTTGGCAATGGTTGCCGCAGTCTTCTTTCAATATCCTGAGGCAGGGTAGTTCGCCAACGGGCAGGGAGCTGTTGGTGCTTCCATCGTGGTTGCAAGAGGTTCTTAAACTCATGTGGGACAGGTCAGACAAGCCGGAGGTGTCTGAGGTGTGTGACATGCCAGAAAGCCCTTGATCTCGTCCTAGGCTCGCTTCGGGTTCGTTCCAAGGTGAACCCGGCCTTGAACCCTTGTTAGCGATGACAACATCCTTTGGCCAGACCCTTTTGGGGTCTGAAAATGAGGGAATCGACCCTCCAAATGGAGGAGGTGAGGTTTCCTTGAGTTTTCCTCGAAACCAAGAGGGCTTCCCCCAAAGAAGTGAGGGGAATGGCTTCGGCTTTGGATTGAAACCAAGAGGGCTTCCCAAAAAGCAAACGCCTTAGGTGGCAGTCCTACCAGCTCTTCAAGCAGCGCTTTGCGCCTGCGGCGCTGCTGCGGAGCGCCGCCGTGTGGGACGGGGGCGCCGCAGCGAGCGCCGGCTGCGAGACATAGACCTCGGAATGCGGACTCCGAGCGGCGAGCGCTGGCGTGGCGGTGAGGCGGCGAGGCGGCGAGGCGGCGAGAGGGGAGTTGATTGCACCAAGATGGTGGGGGTGGATCAATATTCCATGTAGGGGCCCCCAAGTGACCATGGGTCACTTTGCCCGGTTAGTGGGAGCGAGGTCTTTTGTGTGGTTTTCTTCAACGTCAAGGACCTTTGGATCAACCTCCATGTATGCATAAATGTTTGCATTTTTTCCACATGCTGCGAGCTTTGCCAAGACAAGACGTACGAGGGTGGGCAAATCGGGCGTTGAATGCGCAGACGGGGTCGCTGATGAACTGATTTTTCCAAGACTCCCATGGACGATGAAACATAACACAAAGCAGATATCTTCCAAAAAGGGGTCAACGTCTTCACATCGCTTCCTTGAGAGATGCTGGCCTCTCACGGCTCGGTAAACAACCACAAATTTGACTTTTAGCAGGCAGACGAATGGACTCAGCTGTTTCATGTTATTTGGGCAGGCCAGGGTCGGGACCTGCAATTCCTGTAAACACCTTTTGGTCACTGGCATCTTTGGTATTGGTAAAAGAAATGCAAGAAAGAAACATGCACCTGCCAGCCAGCTCCTGTGCCAATCTGACCGTTGAAAGTCCCGGGCCTCAACACAGACCTTCGAAGAACATCCACGGCCTCTGGTTGCATGTGCCAATACATCGGTTTTTCTGAAAACAGCCTCTCACGCAACACAATTCTGAGTCCCCTGCTTTTGCCCCCTGCACCATGCCAGCCAGGCCAATGAACCGCCATCGGATCGAGGACGGCCACCTCTCGCGCTGGAGATCCATTTGCCGACGCCGTCGGGAAGGGCCTCGCGGATCGCGGACTCGAATTTCGCCAGAGATCCATGGCGCGGCAAAATGCGCCGCTGTGCATTGCTTTTCCGGTCCGAAACATGGGTCATGTGGATTTTCAAGGCTTCGCCCCAAATATCAGCCCTGCGATATTTGCAGGTACCCATGACGGTGAATGCTTCCAAGAGGTGGTCTCAATTATTTCTTCTTTTTTTTTTTTGTCCGTCAAGGAAGGTTTTGTCGATGACTACAAATAGAGAGCGGAGCCACTGTCAGTTGTCCGGGCTCAATGTACCTTCCAAGGCTCTCAGTAGCAAGCCTGCAAGTTTAGCCCGCAATCTCATCCAGACTCAATGCACAATTGGCCGAATCAAAATGCGGTCCTTCTGACCGGCCAACGTCAAGCCCTCAGGAACCATTTGATCTGAGATCCAGTGAATATCCTTGTCCGGTTGCAAATGGAAAGGTCCCCGGCCAAGTTTTAGCCATGCCATCTTTGGCAGGGTAGCTGTGGAGCCAGAAAAGGCAAAAGAACGCCAAGCTCAGCTTGTTCAGCTGAACAGGAGGAGGGAGCTCTGCTTTTCCTCGAGAGAGGTGTTTTTCAGCCCCCAGACAGAACAGGAGATGCCCCGGGAGACCCAGATTCATCGGGAGACTGATTCCTGGCTTGTCTTGCAGGGAAACTGAGCGCATTGCAGCTCCCAAGAAAATCGAGAAAAAAAAAACAAAAACATTTCCTCCTGAGACGGCGGATGTTGCATACCACTTGGTCTGAGTTTCTATGGCTGACCATCTGATTCGC
>CAUJNA010001613.1:1012684-1015184 GCA_963377175.1 Effrenium voratum | reverse complement strand
GTGCAATGCTGTCATCCTCTGATCCAACCCCTATGTCCAAAAAACAGCGAAAGAGGCGGGGAAATTCCAGTTCCTGCTCATAGCGCTGTGGATAGACGAAATCCGTTCGCACCAGCTAAGAATCCCTAGAATCATTCGATTCCCTTGTAAATGCCAGTAAATAATGGTTTCAACCTTGTCCCAAGTGGTGCAGGATTTCGTCCATCCGCAGTATTTGTGGACTTCGAAGGGGAATGCTATAGTTTTCCAGTGGATTGCACCACCAAAATACATCCGGGAAAAAAAAACACAACGAGACAAGCAACAAGAAAAAGCAACCCACATAATTCCGCAGATGGATATGCTCAGGATAGCAGTGGGCTCGCTCCTTTCGGAAGGCTTCGCCAGGTGGACGTGTTCTTCTTCCTGGCGCTGGAGGAGTCGCCTGAGGGGAAGAACTCCAAGAACCGGCTGCAGCACACCTACCAGGAGTTCCAGCTCCAGCACTGCAAACAGCCGCCTGGATTTTTTTTTGGGTTCATCAGTGACCAACTCGGCCAGAAACGGGTGTGGACATTCCGCCTTTTGAATTGTAGAAGCATGCTTTTGGGTAGACCATTTGAGTACCAGGTTTTGATTCTGACTCCTTCGTGGGAGGCTTTGATAGGGATTTAGTGCTGGGTTCAAAACCCCGTGGTTTGCCCGTGCACATCGAGGAAGGCACTGCTTTGTTCCCTCAGGCACGCGCCCCTTCTGTGAGGGAAAGGTTAAAGAAGCCCTACCTCGTTGCGTAGCCTCAGTTCTCTAGCTGGGCCTTCTGTGAGAAACTGGCACAACACGACTACACTGCCCGGATCTTTTTAAGAAACCAACTCCCGATCAAAATCAAAGTCAGCCCGCGCGGCCCGGCTGCGGCGCGCGCGCGGAGGTTGCTGCAGCCGGTGTACACCGAGATCATGCCGCCGACCTACGCCATGCCTGCTACGCACGACTGTCCCCCAGGCCGAACCGTTTTCGGGCCAAAGCCGAGGGCGGATTCATGCTTCAAGAAGCAACACATCTCTTGAGCAAGGGTGGTCATATTGGTTTGTTTGTTTGTTTGTTTGTTTGTTTGTTTTGCAAATGTGTGTGTGAGTGTGTGTGTGTGTGTGTGTGTGTGTGTGTGTGTGTGTGTTCACGTGCCTTTTGTTTTCTAGCAAGCCAAAGACGTTTGGTAGCCACGCCTTCCTGCAGTTGTTGCGGGCATTGAGAAGGGGAATCCTGGAGCTCGGGGGCAAATCAGCGGGACTTCACTGGCCGGTACCGGGCAGGCCGAGACCGGGTCACTGGGTACGGGAAAGCCGGTGACTGGGCTGAACCTTCGTGAGAACTGCAGGCCACGAGCCCAACTACGCCATTCAGACGGCGTACTGGAAGCTGGAAGGCGCCAGCGAGCGCATGTATTCTCAGTGCAAGCGGGTGCAGGAGAGGGACTATGGACGGGGACTGGGGCCTTTCCGTTTTCTACCCCGCCCCCTCGCGGGCTTCCCACTTCCCTTGCCAGTTCCAACTCCAAAGCAGGAGCAAAACACAAAGAAGAGGAGATAGGATGCGAGCCGCCCCATCCAATTTCGCGGGTGAACAGTTGAGCTCAGGAGCGAAAAGTTGCACACGCCAGGCAGCCTCACTTTGTCCATGGCTCTGTCATTTCTTTTTCACTTGTGAGGAAACAACCTGCAATGCAGGCTGCGGTGCGAGTGAGGCGTGCAAATCCTGATTGTTCGGCTTATGGGTTTTCGTGGGACACCATTGTACAAGCGGTTGGCATGCATCCCCGCCGAATTCTGTCCGCCATTGCGGGTCCCTAATAAAAAATGGGTTCCATTTACCAAGGTGCCATCTTTGGCTGCCTTTTTTTGGAGCCACAATTCATACCAGATGATAGCCGGACCCACCATGTGGGTACCAAATCTTTGACATTTGAGGAAAACCCTCCCAAAGATGATCTTTCCCTCCAAATGGGAAAAGTTACCCATGGTCATTTGGGGGCCCTAAATGGAATATTATTCAACCCCACATGGCAGTGGCTCAAATAAATGTACCATAATGGGACCTTGGCAAATGGAACCCAGGCCTAAAACCTGCGGTTTGCCCTAGCCCTTGAACTTTGATTAACGCCCCGAATCATAGCCATCCCAGGAGGCCTACGACTACCTCTTCCAAGTCTTTGAGCCAAAGGCAGGCGTGAGGTATTCCGCGGTGGTGCGCGCGAGGCCAGACAGCCCCCTGGATCTCGGAAAAGCCGAACGAGGGATTTGGGGGGATCTGGGGGGATTCGATCTGAGTCCTGCCTTTAGAAGATTGGTTGCTTGGTTATTCGTTGCGTGGTTGGCTGCTTGGTTGGTTGCTTGGTTGGTTGATTGGTCGGTTGCTTGGTTGGTTGATTGGTCGGTTGCTTGGTTGGTTGCTTGGTCGGTTGCTTGGTTGGTTGCTTGGTTCCTTGGTTGTCTCAAACACCCACAGTTTCCGAAACGCGTAAGCT
>CAUJNA010001613.1:960184-1007684 GCA_963377175.1 Effrenium voratum | reverse complement strand
TCTTGGCTTGGTGGCTTGGCTTCAGGCACCTTGCCCCAGACTCCTGCCTCAAGCCTGTGCTCTCCTCCAAACTATATGTTATATTTTAGGGTTGGCTACATACGAAGCAGACTCGCAACAAATTACAACGCAACATTCCGGCGGCCACTTTAGACCAAAGAACATGTATCCATTTTTTGGGAGTACTTTGGTTGGTTGAAACAATTCCGCAGGCCACTTCCGTTGCGGGCCGGTCCAGCCGTTCCGGGCCGGCGCTCGCTTTTCGCTTCTCGCTTCGGAGGCTACGAGTTCGACGAGGCGTGTCCCAACCGGACCATCATCGTGGACTCGCGCGTGCAGGCGGTGGTGGCACGCGAGCGGCCGCTGCACTGGGCCAAGAAGCTGCCCCTCGGCACTCGGGGCGATGGCTTCGTGTGACCGTGGGAGGATTTCTTTGGTGTGGGAGACTTATGTTGGAGGAATTGTGGTACGTCCAGAGTGGTGAGCAACACTCTGAAGATGGAAAGTGTGATTCCGGCAAAAAATGCGTGGAACGTGGACATGGGCCACATTAGCTTGTCGTGTTCCGTTTGTTTATGTCTTGGGAAAACGGCTCGGGAGCAACCGGAATGCCGATGGTCAGAAGTCTCTCCAGGAACATTGCCCCGCCCAAGCGCTCGGGGGACTCCAAGGAGTACGGCATACTGGTGCTGGAGTGTGACAGGCGCGACAGGGCGGCTGCCTTTGTTATGGGACTCGCTTGGAACATTCTCAAGGACCATCTGACCATAGGCCCCCCAGTAGTTTGTTATGGCAAAAAAGCTTGGGGAAGCAGCGGGGGGGGGGGGGGGAAAGGTGCGCCCTCTTAGATTGGAGTGCAGTGCGTCTTTTTCAAGTGCTTGGAGCACCCTCGCATGAGTCAAGGACCATCTGACCATGTCTAGGTGCCCCAGTAGTGCCCTCTTACCCTTTTGTGGGGGAGGATTCCCTACTAAAATAGACTACAGAAAAAAAAGGTATCCTTATTCTGACCTCTCTACTGGAGGACCTAGATGTTTTCCTGCCCGGGGCTGGTGAAAACAACATGCCGCCTGCCCCTTTTGGCAAGGTGGCAGAAGTGGCTGATGTCCTCTGACCCTGAGCTGTACGAGGAGGATCCGCAGGCACGGACGGACGAACGATTTCGCACAACTCGTCCCGGCAAATTTACGGGTGGCAAGGGGGTTATCCCCACTTCTGTGATACAACGGAATCTCCCCCTTGAAAAGGGGGAGGATAGTTTTTGGGAAGCCCTTGTTGTGTGACAGCCCTGGTCAGATTTCTTGCTCGTTCGACAGGGAATGAGTTGGACCGAATTCGAGAAAAAAACCGTCCGATGTGGTGTCCTAGCAAATCCAACCAAGAGCGGTTCATTCCCAACAACCACCTACCGGCGTACTTGGGGTATCCATGGTCCGAGGCCTGCCAGTTCTTCCAGGGCCTCTTCTTGGATGCGCGACCTGTGGTGAAGGCGAGTGGTGATGGGGTGCTGAAGAAAACAGGGGCCGCAGCGACAGGTCTGGTTGGACAAGAGACAAACTGGGAATCCTCCAGAAGTTGGTTGTTCTTGGATTTGTCTCAGGAGATGAAACCTAACAGCTTGCACATTGTCTACATGAACCCTCAGAAAGTGCGGACATGGATGTGTTTCCTGTTTGGTTTGGTTGGTTATAAAGACAAACCCCGCACAACCCCGCCACCCCCCATGCACACACACAAACCACGCACACAAACCATACACACACACATACACACATACACACATACACACATACATACATAAACACCTACATACATATATATATATATATATATATATATATAGATAAACATACGCACATACCTACCTACCTGCCTGCCTGCCTGCCTGCCTGCCTGCCTGCCTGCCTGCCTGCCTGCCTGCCTGCCTGCCTGCCTGCCTGCATGCATGCATGCATGCATGCATGCATGCATGCATGCACACACACACACACACCTACATACACACATACACACAGACACACATACACACACACATTCACACATTCACACACACACATTCACACACACACACACATTCGCACACACACACACACACATTCACTTGTGACTTACACGCACACACTCTCACACTCACACACACACACATACACATGACACATACATTCACACACACACACACATTCACACACACACACACACACTGATCAAGTCTCAAGTAACCTCGAGTGTTCGAGTCGAGCTGGCTTCCCTCTAGTTTCTTCAACAGGAGCGAAGCAAACAGCGTCGATCATGTGCGGGTACACAAGATCAGACCATGTATCCGCAATCAAACACAGCTTCGCTGGCCAGCGTTTGCTTGATGGCCGCTGGCCCCCTGAACGAAAGGTTGGTCCCTGGGTGAATCAAGGACTCCGCGCACACACACACAGACTCACGCACACACACTCACGCTCACACTCAAACTCACACACACACACATGCATCCGCGCGCGCGCACGTATGCACCCGCTCGCCCGTCCGCACTCGCGCCCACACGCTCGCACGAAACGCACATGCGAGCGCACGCGCACGGAGCACGGACAAACACACCACAGACAAGCACACGGGCGCCTCCGCACGCGCGAAGGCACGTGAGCACACCACGCGCACAGAGATTTAGACACAGACACAGCCACAGAGAGACACACAGCCACACAAAGTCACACACGCACACAGACATTCACACAGACGCGAACCACAAACACGCCACGCCACACACATGAGGCAAGGGCCTTGCGGGTCTATTTCTGGGACCAAGTGTGCCAGAGTCCGGCAGGCTCCAAAGGGCCTCCAGAAGCCAGGCGGGGCAGTTCCCAGGGAACGGGTGTTCCCGGAGCCTACCCCACCAACTGGCATGGAACCCAGACGGTCTCTTCACAGGAAAGCTGGCGTTTAACCTTGCAATCAGGTTCTTTGTCAGCGAAAAGTAGAACTTCTCGCAGCCTGGGACCCTTTAGCAAGTTTCCCTTCTGGGAAAGAAATTTCTGCTCTTGTTTGTCTTGCAGTCGCGGAAGCAGCTGAACATGTGTTTGCAATAAGCCCCAGAGTTCAAACTGCAGAACCCAAACTTTGGTTTTAGTGGCTGGGATTGGTAAGCGGATAGTGAGGATTTTTGGTTGGTGGTGGTTGGTGTTTCCTTTTTTTTTCCACTTGCGTGTGCTCTGACCAACTTTCGTGCACGCATATTACAGCAGAAGGAGTTGCTTCGAGCTGAAGCTACGAGCGGACATTCTCCGGAAGGATTGGGGTAGATTTGCTCAGAAACGGGCGAGTGTAAGCAACACAAGTGCACAAACACAGGAATGCGCAACGCTCGCAAACACTCAAATTAGAAGGCAGGCAACGACGCGCGCGCAAGCAAAACCCGGACGCAGGCAGATTCACATACACGGGCGCACACACACACACACAAACGCGAGGCCGACGCAAACACAACGCAGAGACCAACACGCGCACATACACACACACACACACACACACACACACACACATAACAGCCAATCAAGTGGAGTCCAACACAAACAAACAATTGAGCAGGAGCATAAGCAGCAGTCACCAACTTTGAGTCATATCCAACCGTCGTGCGTTGCAACATGTAAACAAAAAGCAACCAAGCTTCAGTCAGAACCCCAATGGCCAAATCCAACAACCGCAGTCCACGCATGCAGACAGCCATTTCTCAACAATCCAACAATTATGCCGTAATCAGCACCAAGCCTACCTTAGACAACGGCACAAGAGTGCCGGTAAGCGTCAATAAAGCTCCGGTAAGGTGCAAAATAAGTGCAAACATCCTGAACATGAGTGAACCAGCAACAAAGCCACAGCTGCTCTCTGCTTTGTCAGGCCCCGCAGTGGCAGTTCTGATCATCGGGGCTGCTCGAGCTCTGGTTTGGCCCCAGGTGTGCCAGAATATCAAGGACCGAGCTGCGGTTCGATTTTTGGCCTCGCGACAATCGATTTTCTGCCTCTAGCCCTGTGGCGACATGGGCCCACTTCAGACCCATCTCGGAGGAAGGCGGAGATGTGCAGGCAAAGGGATTGGAGGATTTGTGTTTGTCTTCTTCTTCGCAACACCACCAACATTCGAACATGGCAGTAACTTCAACTGCTTAAGCCCTGGAGTGTGTGATTTTGGTTTTGGCAAGGCCTTTGGTAGTTTGAGATGATATCCAAGAAGCAACTGGAGAAAGCCAAGAAAACACAACCACAAACAATATTGAAGACCCCAACCCCATGGTTTGCAATCTGCTTTTTGTTTTATTTTCTTTTTTTGTTTGCTCGAGGCTGTTGGCATGTCGGGAAATCAACAAACGCCTCAACAATGCCAAAAACAACACACAACAAGTCACGGTTGCGGACCCGAACGCCCGTGGGCCTACCCCCTTTTGGTCTCCGACAGCAATCCGTTCGTGTGTTTGTCAGAGACGGTCACCCACGCCCGGCAAATCGAAGAAAAAAAACATCAAAGGAGTGAGACCCACATGGTACAGGTCTGCTCCTGTTCTGCTTTGCATGACACCTCAAGACGGTGCCCCGCATCTTGATACTTGCCCACATTTCATGGGTTCGCATCATTTTGCATCACTAAGCCCACTCAAGAGCGTACCACTAATAAAGAAGGGCGCTCACTTGGTTTGTCTCAAAAGAGGGGAACCCTTGTCAATCGGCTTTCGAGTCTCTGGTTTCCTTTTCAAGCGATCCCAGAAAGGCTATCTTGGATGAGGGGAATTTTCCTGGCAATCTTTCCTCTGGTCCTTTTCAAGCAATCCCAGAAAGGCTATCTTGGAAGAGAAGAAGGTGGCAATTGGACTAGAGGTATAGCTGGTATCCCATGATCTGGAAAAATGGACAAGAGGAGATAGCTGGTATCCCATTTTCTTGGATGAGGGGACTTTTCCTGGCAATCTTTCCTCTGGTCCTTTTCAAGCAAAACCCAGAAAGGCTATCTTGGAAGAGGAGAAGGTGGCAATTGGACGAGAGGTATAGCTGGTATCCCATGATCTGGAAAAATGGACAAGAGGAGATAGCTCAGATAGCTGGTATCCCATTTTCTTGGATGAGGGGAATTTTCCTGGCAATCTTTCCTCTGGTCCTTTTCAAGCAATCCCAGAAAGGCTATCTTGGAAGAGGAGAAGGTAGCAATTGGACTAGAGGTATAGCTGGTATCCCATGATCTGGAAACTACAAGAGGAGATAGCTGGTATCCCATTTTCTTGGATGAGGGGAACTTTCCTGGCAATCTTTCCTCTGGTCCTTTTCAAGCAATCCCAGAAAGGCTATCTTGGAAGAGGAGAAGGTGGCAATTGGACGAGAGGTATAGCTGGTATCCCATGATCTGGAAAAATGGACAAGAGGAGATAGCTCAGATAGCTGGTATCCCATTTTCTTGGATGAGGGGAATTTTCCTGGCAATCTTTCCTCTGGTCCTTTTCAAGCAATCCCAGAATGGCTATCTTGGAAGAGAAGAAGGTGGCAATTGGACTAGAGGTATAGCTGGTATCCCATGATCTGGAAAAATGGACAAGAGGAGATAGCTCAGATAGCTGGTATCCCATTTTCTTGGATGAGGGGACATTTCCTTGCAATCTTTCCTCTGGTCCTTTTCAAGCAATCCCAGAAAGGCTATCTTGGAAGAGGAGAAGGTGGCAATTGGACGAGAGGTATAGCTGGTATCCCATGATCTGGAAAAATGGACAAGAGGAGATAGCTGGTATCCAATTTTCTTGGATGAGGGGACATTTCCTTGCAATCTTTCCTCTGGTCCTTTTCAAGCAATCCCAGCAAGGCTATCTTGGAAGAGAAGAAGGTGGCAATTGGACTAGAGGTATAGCTGGTATCCCATGATCTGGAAAAATGGACAAGAGGAGATAGCTCAGATAGCTGGTATCCCATTTTCTTGGATGAGGGGAATTTTCCTGGCAATCTTTCCTCTGGTTCTTGTCAAGCAATCCCAGAAAGGCTATCTTGGAAGAGGAGAAGGTAGCAATTGGACTAGAGGTATAGCTGGTATCCCATGATCTGGAAACTGGACAAGAGGAGATAGCTGGTATCCCATTTTCTTGGATGAGGGGAACTTTCCTGGCAATCTTTCCTCTGGTCCTTTTCAAGCAATCCCAGAAAGGCTATCTTGGAAGAGGAGAAGGTGGCAATTGGACGAGAGGTATAGCTGGTATCCCATGATCTGGAAAAATGGACAAGAGGAGATAGCTGGTATCCCATTTTCTTGGATGAGGGGAATTTTCCTGGATACCCCTCGATTTTTCCCGGCAATTGGGAGAGGAGCAGCTGGTGGACGGCCTCGCTGACGGAGTGGCCTGGAAAGGATGCGGATGGATGACCCCCCAGGAGTTCAAGGGGGTTCCGAAGTTTGGGGGAAACAATCGTCCGGGTTCAACAGGGCTCCTTAAAAGATCTCCATTTGGCCCATGTGAAACATGGATTTTTCCATCAAAATAAAGGGACGCCACCATATACAAGGCAATGTTCAGGTGTAATAATGTAAGGATCCCTGTTCAACATATCCTTGGCGCATGCGAAGATGGAATGCTTCTTAGTGGGTTGAACCGCCCGTCCAATCATGAAAACTTCTTGCGAAGGGGATGGTATTGATTGCTATAGCTCACCAACGTGAATTTAGGAATCCATACAACTTCCAGCTTCCATGCTGGGACGATTGACCCCCCCAAGTCCGCCTTGGTGAGGCCTCCCCTGATCCGCATACTTTTCAGTTTTCTGATTGACGTTCCTTCGAGTTGCCCTTTTTCTGATCCGATGACATGTGCAGAAGCCGGGCGGAACGCGCGTTTCGGGTCTGGTGAAATCCGCTGGATCGGCCTAAGCGAAATCTTAGCGCGCAGCATTCGAAGACTATGCTCTCACAAAGACTCCCGGGCAACTGGTTTTCCGAGCGGAGCCCTCTAGCAAGCAGCGCGGTTCCGTGTCCTCTTCGGGAAGCACAGTTTTGGTCCCGGGTCTCCAAGCAGCGAAGTTGTCCAGCCATACATGGAAGCCTGACTCCCAGCTTTCTCACGCAGATTCAGCGAGCTGGGGAAACGAGTCTTAGATCGCTTAGGTCTGGAAGGCGGAGGTCTTCTTCTTCCTCGCCCTCGAGGACAGCGACCAAGCCCGCGACAAGACGCAGAGACTTGGCCTTTGGAGTGGGCTGCCACCTGAAAAATCTCGGCGCGATGGGGGAGGGGTTTGTTCATGGGAAACCATTGGGAGTTGCCACACACGCACAAAACGCGCGGAATGACACACCCATAGGTGTCCCAAATAGATTTTGGCAGAACGGAAGAATTCAAGGAGTCCGCTAAAGTTAGGGCACACCATGCAAGTTTGACGGAAGTGAGGCCCCTTTTGGATCTCTGGTGTCGTTTTGTGCCGACTGCAAAGGGAGTGAGCCATTGGTCCGTTGGTCTGGTGGGTGTTCTGAAGATCCGTTGGTTTTTTGGGTATTTTGTTGTGATCCATCGATCGGCTGTTTGGTTCGGGTGGCTTCTATCAGGCTTTCAGCGTAGATTCCGACTCTGCCTCTTATGTGGTTTCGTTTGGTTTGATTGTTGAGACTTGGTGTCGACCAATGGTGTCATCGCGTTAACAAACCGTGTTGGTAGAGAGGGGACTCCCCCAAAAGTGAAGGATTCCCTCTAGAATGGGACACCCCGTATCAATCAACGGGGTTAATGACTCTTGTGATGATCTTAATATGGCAAGGGTCAGGCAACCAAATAGCAAGACACAGCATGCAGATCACCGGCAATCCCTTGCTGCAGGTAGTTCATGCCCTGACCATCTGAAATCCTAGGCGTTTACCTCAAGCTTGGGGCATGTCATGTTTTTTGCATTTTACTACTCGCCGCTGTCTTTCTTTAACAGGGCCGCTTGGTACAAGCGGCGATACGGATCCTGCCGATTTGCCAAGCAAGGCTGACTCAAGCCGCGTTGAGCCCTCGAAACTTGACGCAGGGCGCTTGCCGCTGCTTCCTGTCCGGCATTGCCGGGGTCTGGACCCATTCTCGCAGATGGAGTGTCGCAATCGGATGCACATTCACTGACCCTTTCTCTCCCCAGGGGCCAAGCCTCATGTGATTCAATGATTTAATGCCCCGTGCAAAATCACCATTTTGTTTTGGTCCCCGAAAAGGGGTACCAGGGGTAGGGGGTGTTCTGAATTAAACAACAAGTTTTGCTGGTGCTCAGTAGGGAACATGGGAATGACCCCTATATACCTCCCTTGTGGAATCCATTAGGGGACCGAAGCCTGGGTTCATTCCCTCGTTCCCTACCTGTCTCGCCAGTTTCCCTCCTTTCCCTCCCTCTCCCTTTCCTTTCTCTTCTTGCAACACCCGGCCCTGTGTTGAAATGGCTGTTTTAGTCTATTTTAGTGGGGATTGGGATGTTCACACTGGGCACGATTTGGCTTTTGACCCATGGATAAATGAAACAGCTATGAGAAGTATCCCCTTTCCGGCTCAGGATCCGGCACGCCTTCCAGGAGAGCGACCTGGAGCTCTGCCGCCAGGTGCTGCAGCCCAAGCACGTGGAGCTGATGCCGCCCAAGTACGCGCCCAGCCACAGCTGCCCGCCGGGAGCCTGGGCCGCAGTGGGCGGGCGCAGTGCCTGCCGCATGCGGAAAAACGAAACGGAGCCGCCGGCAGTGCCGAAAGGGTTTAGGGGTTTTGCCTTAAGTTTAGGGTGTAAAATTTCAGAATTGAACAAATGAGATTAGACATCTAAGTTTGCCTTTTGCTAGTGTTTCTGACCTTGTTCTAGCCTGCAGAGGGCCGGAGTGTTTTATGCTGAACTGAAGGGTCAGCTCTCGTCGGGCACCTAAATGGCGGGCTCTCTGGCACGGCGCTTTTCTGGCCAGGGTGGGTGCTGTGGGACCGGGTGCTACGCCGAATTCGAGAAAAGATTTGTGTGTGTGTGTGTGGGTGGGTGGGTGGGTGGGTGGGTGGGTGGGTGGTGTGCTCGCTTACCTCTTGCCAACTTGCATTGCCCCCTACTTGAGTGGCTGTGTGGCCTTGGCTTCGCGGGGGGCAACGGTTCCTGGGAAGTTCTAGGGAAGTTCCACGGAAGTTCCGGGCCGTGGTTGCCTGACCTACCTGGAGAAAGCATGTCATGCTGGATGAAGGTTCGCACACGAGACGTGGTTGGCTTCCCATTGAACGCACAAGAGCCCGCAATTCGCAGCAAGCCGCACTGGTGACATTGGTACGGGGCGTTCCGACGCGTCAAGGAGCGTAGGGCCTAAATGAGTAGAATTCGAATGGGGCTGTGAGTACTTCAAATCCAAATTAAGTAAGGACAGGGGCAAATTCTCCGCTTGTCTCCCCACTTGTCTGCCTGCTTGCTCCTTGCTTGTGCTCGGTGACTCGGACCTACCACGCAGAAGCAGCGAGAAAATCCGGAAACGGTCCGCGTGAGCAAGCGCAAGCACGGCGTGGGAGACACGCGTGGGAGGCGAGCCGTGAGAAGGTCCGATGGTCCTCCGGTGGTTTCTGCAATTTGCGGCTCAATAGGAGGCCAGCGGATGTGCACAATTACTATTTCAGGGGTGGATGCTGGCTTAATTCCTCTTTGATCTTGCCCTGGGCTTCGCGCGGTGCAGTTTCGGTCCTTCCGGAGGATGACTCAGGGTTCCGAAAAGATGCCATCAGTCGCGCCGAGGAAAGGAGCCTTGGTACGTCTATCCCTTCTATCACAAGCTCAGCGACCCATCCAAAGAGGTGGGTGCCAGCGATCGGGTGTATTCCCAATGCGCCCGGATACAGCTGGCCTACGACTTCGTGCAGAATGTCTATGAGACTCGTTGCAATTTTTGCGATGGCTTGTCACACTTCGGATTCTCCAAACCAATATCGCCATGGTTCAAAACCAATGGTACTATGTTGGGGTAGGTGCACGACCCATTTTAGTCTATTTTAGTGGGGGTACAGGGACCCATGGCCATATCCCTCTGCGACACACCACAGTCACGGGAAGCGGCGGAGGCGACAGGCAAGGCAGCTTATATGTACATAAGTTTGTTGTTGCGCATATTTTGTGGGTGAGACGTTTTGGTTGCACATTGTCATGTTGAACAGGACCTGCAATGAGGGGATACACTTTGGATCTGGTTTATAAGCTAGTATACGTACCTACGTACATACGTACGTACATACATTCATACATACATACGTACGTACCTGCGTGCATGCATACATACATACATACATACATACATACATACATACATACATACATACATACATACATACATACACACACACACAGACGTATATACGTACGTACGTGCGTGCATGCACACCTACATACGTAAATGCATACATACACTCGTACACACGTACACACGTACACAGGTACACACATACACACATACACACATACACATACACACACATACACACGCATATACGCACAGGACAGACAGGCATACAGACACACAGACATGCAGACACACAGGCATGCAGACATACAGACATACAGACATACAGATTCAGAAACATACAGACATACAGACATACACACACAGACATACACACATACAGACACACAGACACAGCACACACCAACATACAGATATACAGACAGACATGCAGACGTACAGACACGCCAACATACGGGCATACCGACATCCATGCCGACATACATACATGGCATGCATGCATGCATACATGCATACATGCATACATGCATACATGCATACATGCATACATGCATACATGCATACATGCATACATGCATACATGCATACATGCATACATGCATATGCATACATGCATACATGCATACATGCATACATGCATACATGCATACATGCATACATGCATACATGCATACATGCATACATGCATACATGCATACATGCATACATACATACATACATACATACATACATACATACATACATACATACATACATACGTAAATACGTACATACATGCATGCATGCTTGCTTGCTTGCTTGCTTGCTTGCTTGCTTGCTTGCTTGCTTACTTTCTTACTCGTTTGCATGCCCACACAGACTGCATGCCCACACAGACTCGCACATGTACGGTGCAGGGTATGGGCCTCTCCTTCCCCCTCATCCATGGTCATTGGTCATAGTATGCCCCCTCCCTGCTGATCGAGGATTCGTTTGGTTTGGAGTGGGCTTAGGCTGTTAGCTAAGGGCATGGGCTCGGCTTAAGGTTGGTTAGCATGGAGTGGCGCGGCTGCCGCGCGGGGGCAACGCCCGGGGCTAGCAAGCCTGGGACTGGGAACATATGTGCATGAATGCATAAAATCGAATGTGTAAATATGCAATATGAGTACAACATTTTATACACACTTTGCGTATACACAGCTTTTTTCATGTATACATTCATACCCGTGCATGGTCTGATCTACTCTGGATTGCATTCAAGAAACCAACGCACATTTATTGGGGCGGTGAGTCGCTTGGCGGTGGCGTGCTGCTAGGAGCCCAAAGTCGGCTTCAAGTACGACGCCTTCGTGCGCGCTCGGCCGGACAGCGTCTTCGTGCGCAAGGTGGGAGCGCCTGTCGTAGGTTGCCCTTTCGACTTTCACGTCCTGAGCTTGGGAGTGTGCCAGAATTTGTTTTCAACGAGCAACCTGGGCAGGATGGTCCTGACCGCAATAACATGGGGCTGCTGGCAGGTGACACCTCCGCCGTAATGGCAGCAAACATATCCCCAATCCAAACCTGGGGCATGGGGGACTGCCAGAGATCGGACCCTCCCTCACCTCCCTCCCTCCCTCTCAGGCAGGTACAGCAGCAAGCAAACCTGCTACTGGTGTGGTGCGATAGCTGTACCAGTTCCCGCTTCACACACGAGCTCAATTCTCAAACCCTCGAACTGCACATTCGCACTCCTGCAAGATCATTGCCGCCCACCCTTGGATTGATCCTCGAGTCAATTGAGTTCTGAAAGAGCCAGCGGCTTGTTTCGCTTCTTCTCCTCGCCAATCTTTGTGAGCCGCACATGTGCGCATGGCGAAAGTATTCTCGAGGGTGCACCTGGATGGTGCTGTGATGACTTTCCAGGGCTAGGTCTCCCAGTAGTGCCCTTTTAGGGATGGTTCCCCTACTAGAATAGACGACAGAAAAAAGTTGGTACCCTTATTCTAACATCTCCACTAGAGGGGTTGACTGGTACCCATTTCTTAGGGTCAAACTATCAACATGTTCTGAGCCATCCGAAAACCGATGGGATCGAACTCCACGGGGCACCCAGTGTGCCGCTTTGATTCACCTCGGCATGGCTCTCATTCTTCTTGGGATGAGATGTTTTAAGTCCACGCCCGCTAGCATGGATTGACCGCAAGTATGCAAAGGTGGTCTCGCGACTCTTTCGCTGCTTTGAAGGGACCATCCGATTGGAGGTCTATCGATCTACTTTCCATACATGGATTCGTACTCCGGGAGTTGATCTGTTCAACTTCGGCCTGCAGCTCCTTAATTACTGCCAGACCAGGACTCAAGAGACCCCACCCTCAGGCTTCTATTGAAGCCCTTCTGTCAGAAGTGTCTTTCGACCTTTCCTGAGAACTTGGGAGGGAAGTCAACATCTCTTGGATCATTTTTCCTGGTGGCACGTGGCTTCAAGCCACGGTTCGCACCCACGGGTCCCGGTCTCCAGGTCAGTTTCGCCGCAAAAAGCGCGTCTCGTTTTTCGTTTCTCGTGTGAGGCCCCGGCGATGTCCTCCCTGAACACCTCCGAGCTGACGGTGTCCTCCTCTGCGCCGGGGGACCACTGGCACCTCATCCACCGGAACTGCACCGGGCCCTTCGAGCGGAGGTGCCTCAGGCCGGGAGATGACGTGGAGCCAAAGCTTCTCAAAAAGAACAGAACTGAAGTTTCAGCCAGGGCTTGGGCCAAATAAAACGCCTTTCGGTTTCTTGGCTCTCCAAAACAACACCCCCCCCCCTTTCCCCCCCCGGGGCCTGGCATTCCCCTCCCCCTCCCTCGGGGCGCGCCCAGCGCCGTCGCCCGCCGTCGCGCGAGGTGCAAAGGCGAGGAGTTCGACGGCCGCTGCCGGCCCGCGGCGAAGCGCCTGGAGCCGAAGCTGCAGGCGGTGGTAGCGCGGGAGAAGCCGGCGGAGGAGGTGAGGCAACTGCTGCCCCTCGGCTTTTAAGGAAGATGCCGGCGTAGAGGGGAAAAGGAAACAACGTGTTCGGAAAGGCCAGAAGGTGCGGGTTTTGGTTTGTTTGTTTGTTTGTTTGTTTGTTTGTTTGTTTGTTTGTTTGGTTGTTTGGTTGGTTGGTTGGTTGGTTGGTTGTTTGTTTGATTGTTTGTTTGTTTGTTTGTTTGTTTGTTTGGTTGGTTGGTTGGTTGTTTGTTTGTTTGGTTGGTTGGTTGGTTGGTTGGTTGCTTGGTTGTTTGGTTGGTTGGTTGGTTGGTTGGTTGGTTGGTTGGTTGGTTGGTTGGTTGGTTGGTTGGTTGGTTGGTTGGCTGTTTGTTTGTGGAAAGCCGCGAGAGTGATCGCATTGGATCGGCAATCGTTTGTTTCTGGGCCAAGAAACGGAACCGAGAGAAAAGAGCTCTGTCGAGCAAAGATCAGAACAGCGTGCGCGACAACCACGCACCAGGGTAGAACATGGCAGACCAAAACAACAAGAGACAAGCACGCCAAAGTTGAAAGACAAGGAGGAAACAATAGCACCGAAGCGAAGAATAAGAAAACAACATCGCTCAAAGAGAGGAGATTGCCAGCCATACAGCCAGGCAGCCAGCCAGTCAGCCCGGCAGCAAGCCAGCAAGCAGGTTGGGTGAAGATGCTACCTATCTCCCATTTTTCCCCCGGAAATTCCCGCGACTTCCTCTGACCTGAGGGGTCGGGAAGTTCCAGCCCGGGACGGCTTCGGCTACCTGGTGCTGGAGTGCGACCGCTGGGCGAAGATTCTGAATGCCTCCCACCCCAAGGAGTTGTCCGCGGACCCCCGACGCTGCGAGCGGCTGCAGGAAGACTTCCTCAACGCGCAGCCGCCGAGCGAAAAGGAATGCGCGTTTGGCGGGGGAAGGAGGGGGGGGAAAGGGGGCAAGGAGACCAGGAGGGCCTGAAGAAGCATGTTGGCGGTCAGAAAGATGGTTTGAAGGTATTGCGTGCATGGACATCGCCCTGTTTTTTTCCTTGGACTTAGTTTGGCTGCGTGGCCGAACGAGTTGTGCCGCCGCCTGGTGGGATCCAGTGTTGGAGTGGGAGCTGCGGTTGATGTGGGCCCCCAAGAAGAAGCATTTCATGGTGCAGTGCTCTTTGAGGCTCTACGTATGTGCTATGCGGTGGAGCTGAAATTAACTTGAACCTTTGCGGTATCATGGTGCCGCTATTTTGCCTAGATGCTAACTTTTATGGAACATAACTTTCACGCGAAATCTGGTTGTCACAGCTGGCAAGCATACCGAGCGGCAGTTTGGATTCCACGCATGAAGCCATGCAGCCACTTTGGCCTCCTCAGCTGTCTGTCAAATGTAAACAGTGCCCCCACCACTGGTTCGTGACAATGATTGTGGCCTTCGTTTACCTTCCCAGATAGAGACTTGTCTGCACCCGTCAGTGTACTTCCATAATGTATGTTTCGGCCCAACCAGCTGGGGATACCATGTCCTATCCCAATGACTTTGAGGGAGCCTTAAATCACAGATCTTGCCATTCATCCGGGCGACTTTGCAATGGGCGACGACTTTCGGCGGCGACAGCTAGCTGAGTATGATGCTTGGCTGGATTAGCTCCTTCTCGCTCACTGTGGAAGGTTTGCGTGCATATGCGTCATATTGCCCGCGCCTAATGAGATCCCGAGCTCTTGGGGGGCTCACTGTCGCAGTTGGGCGGAGGAAGCGCGCAGTGATTGCTTCAAGCACGGAAAAGCGGGCGAGGCGCCGCTTTACCTCAGCTCGGTTGCTCCTCCGGCAATGATGAACTTCGCCTGCGGGATCCATTTTGTACCACCTTGCGAGCAACCAACGCGGGTAAGGCCAAGCCAACGGCGAACACTCCCAACTTGTGCTGCTGGCAAGCTTGTGCAAGGCGGTCTGTTTTGCTGCTCTGGCTGTTGGCTTGCCATCTTTTGCCAGCCTGACTCTGCGACTTGGTAAGGGCAAAGACTGGACGGCCAGCCTTGCGTGTGAAAACTTGGCAGAACGTAAGTGAAAAAACAGAAATTGAACTGAACGATCACTTAACACAAAAAAACACAAATCCCAAATTGAACTGGAACTCAAAAATGGAAAGATCACGAACTCTTGGCTTCAAGCCCCCAGGTTGCCTGGCAACAGCCACAAAGACAAAAAGCTCTGCAGCAAAAGAGTCCAACCCAGGTACCAAGCGAACTTGAACAAGAAGCTTCGAGAAAACAGAGTTTCTCCAGCGCCAGCTGTCGTTGCCAGACTTCATCAATTTGGCAGACCTCAGACGTGAAGCTCGCCCGCACAATTACTAACGCAGCAGTCCTTCCTCTGAGTCAAGAGCAGGTAAGAAGACCGCCAGAAACTGGACCACGCCAGCGCGGGCATTTCCATGACTGCCGTTTGGCCGGCGCAAGTATCAGCCGCTCTCGGCCGCTTCCAGGAAAGCGGAAAGCTGATGGTGCCAGAGACTTGTGGCGTTGCGAGCACAGGGCGGAATTGCCGCTGAATTCTCACGCGCAGTAGTTTGCATATACACACACACAGATATCTCCACATACATATCGGCATATTTGGAGTTCCCTCTCAAGGGCTACGGTATCCCTCGGAACTCTAGCGCTCAGCGGATCTTTATTTTGTGTCGTGAGCTTTTTGCTCCGTCGGTTGCTCAGAAACAGAACTGTTGGTGCAGGGGATATGATAAATGGGCTCTCATGAGCAGAGCATTTAGCAGCGGCCTAACATTGACCCGAAGTCACAGTTCGTAAACCGCACATAGGGTAGATCGGGTCCTGTTTTTTAGCCCTCCAAACCCCCCCAGCTGCACACATAGAGGCACTTTGTTCTCTGAACGGATCCCGACCTTATGACTGCTGTATGGAGTTGTCTTGCAGCAGGCCTGCCTGCCCCAAGAGAACGCCCTTTTTTTTTGCAACGAGCAAGTTGCTACCGGTGATGTTCAGTCTTTGGCAAACGTGCTAGGAACCACTGACCGAAGTTGGTGAAAATACCCTGGACCGAAGAATGTCAGCCTCCCATCAATCCTTTCGAAGCCAAGGGTCGACCCTTCAGAAGCCAAGTGTGACCTGGCTGGTCCGAGGTGGGCATGGACATTTCCAAGCAGCAGCAGCAGCAACCAGTTCTGCTGAAGGCAGGGTCCCTTCACGACCCGGCAACGCACTGTGCCGCGATTGATTTGGTCCATGTCTGGGCAGAGCTCGAAGCGAAACAACGATATTGTGATCTTGTTTGCGTAAAGCACAACAGGATCCGGATGGTTCTCTGGCACTTGGAAGTAGAGTGCTTGGGGCTGCTATGAGATGGAGTTGGCGCCCGTGTTTTGACCAGATGACTCTGACACGGGGCTCTTTGACCCGGGCTTTGAGGAAGGCCGAAGCTGACTTTTGTTGGAACTCACTGAACAGCGCCCCCAATTTCAATGGAAGTTCACACGTGTGGAAACACTTGTCCAAACCATAAGCATAGGGCACCCGAACGGGTTGAACGGGCAAGCCAGAATGACTAACGCAGCCCACTAAGCGATCCCTCCAGGAACAGGATGGGATCCGGTTGCCCCTCACAGACTACGCCCTCGCGAGCTTCTCATCGCTTGCAGTGCAGTCCAGACTTGCCACAGGCGAGGTCGGGGGGGCGGGGTGGTGGGGGGGTTGTTGTTTGTGTTTGGGGGGGGGGGTGGTCGACTTCGGCCAGTTCGACAAATGGGTCCAGGAAGCGCCTAGCGATCTGGCTCCGGCTGCTGTAAGTTTCTTTGGAGTAGTATTGGAGCGGACCCGCAAATCCAACCTTGTGTGCCCCAGCAGCCAGATTTTCCTTGCATGCTGAAGCCGTAGCAGAATATTCAACTGAACTTTCTCCGCTTTTTGAGTAGATATGTGCCGAGGATATCTAGCCCCAGATGCACGCCTGAGAATCGCACAAATGGACATTATGAGTTTGGGGTAGAGGGTAAAGTGAAAACACTCCGGTGGAAAATGCTCATGGGAACAGGTCAAAACCAGTCACCCACCTTTGCCCCACAAGCCTGAAGAAAATGCAGCCAACGACGAGTATCAAGTGCTGTGTGGACATTTTCTGGGCACAAGGCCGCCCTCCAAAAAAAGACGAGCAACCCTTGCACATATATATATATATATATACACATAAATACATATACATATACATATGCATCCCCCCCATGGTCCCTGGTTTTACTGCCTTTTGTTGGGCATGGTAAATCTAGAATCTCGAGATTTAAATTCTCAAAATGTCCAATTGTGGGTCCACAAAGCCTCATAATTAGGGAGCCCGGAGTCCTCCGAAATGTCCCAATATGATACACTTTCCAAATAGGATTTTACTTCTACTAGAATTGGAATGTTGAATATAACTTACTTAGGATATAATTTTCAAAAATGTGTCTATGTCCAATTACAGCTTAAACAAGCAGATCCTTTCTTTGCACAGGAAAATCAATTTCATTCTATCTCAAAAGGTGGAGGTAGTAGATGAGCAAATGTGGACAGGTAGCTCAAGGGGGAGGTGTGACGGTGTGTGAACATACATACATATGTATGTATGTATATATATATATACACATACATACACATACACATATATAGTACCCCTAATGATCCTGCGCCTCTTCATAAGATTCTGTAAAATGCTGTGTTTTTGAGCATTACACCTACCTTTGTTTACCTCCTGGAAAAGGGTCAACATGCTTCATAGCTAACATGAAGCAAACCGCTCACCAAAAGCACTTGACAGTTTGTCTAACTAATAACTTGAAAGTGTTTCCACTGGATCGCTAAGCAATTGAAAGTATTTTACCACTGGATGGAACAAACATCAAGGAGGATTCAATATCGAGGATTGCACAAACAACAACTTTCCTGAGAATCATCCATCCTGGTCAAACCCTAAAAATGATCAAGTTGTTCTAAAACTTCGAACGTATTTTACCACTGGATTGAAAGTTCACGATTGAAGATGACAGACAACTGGCCAAACCCGATTTTGAGTTCTTCCAACACTTGAAAGTGTTGTACCACTGGATTGAGGATTCAATATTGAGGATTGCACAAACAATAACTTTCCTGATAATCATCCATCCAAACACCTCGAACGTATTTTACCACTGGATTGAAGATTCGAGATTGACATATTTTACGTAAAGCTTTTCCCAGAATCTTTTTGAACACCGAGAGTATTGGGACAACCCTGTTCTTTTTGTTACTCAAAAACAAAATATGGGATTCAAGATTCAAGATTCCCAGAAAAGATGTTCAAGATTCCCAGAAAATATTTTCTCAGATTCTTGAATCTTGAATCCATTTATTTTTAAATCTGGATTGTTCTAATACTCTTGGATGCATTCAAACTCTTTCAGATTGCAGATGCTGATGTCATTGCTTTTATCACATGTATGCATGTATGCATGCATGCATATCATATATACACATGGCACCCCTCAATTTGGACACAGCATCCAAGACGCAACAAAAGGCATACAACCCTGGAAAACATACAGGTCAAACACACCCAAAGCAGGGTCCATGCATGTATGTACATATATATATAAACATATATATATATATGTATATATATATATATACAATATGTATATATGGATACATAATATATACATATATACATGATATATACATATATTATGAATGTGTATATATATATATATATATTGAGACTACCAGCGATGGGGTACGCGGCACATGTTTTTTTGGGAGGCCCTGGCCCGGACCCTCCCGCGGAGCCACGTGTGCGCCTGGCGCGCGCGGGAGTGGCCTCGGTGAGGCCCTGACAGTCGGGGCCCGGCTTTCGGCTCCCGGGTTTGGCGGCCCGAAGTGAGGAGTTTTCGAGACGCACGCTCCGAAGTTGATGGGCTTTTTAGGTCTTTTGGAGGTACCCCCTCATACCACCCACCTATCCGTTTCGGAGTTGAGGCACTCGTTTGGTTTTTTTTCCACCATTTTTGGTGGTAAATGAACGGTTCCGGGATCTTTTCTTCGGCTTAGGGAAGTGAGTTCCCCAACCAAGGCCCTAGAAACCCCGTGTCGAAGTTTAACTTGCCCTGACGATGTTTTACCGGTCAAACATGTGCACTCCGTAGTTACGATGTTAAACCACGCATTTTCACCTTCTCACTTCGCACTGCAACATCAGCTTTGGGATCAGCCAACGCATTGTGGCCAGCCGAACCCGCGCAAACCTCATAATCCCATTTTCACGGCCAGTTTTGGCTCGGGATTTCTTGCTGTCACTCCGTCTCGCCCAGCCTGGCGAGCGGCACACACATGCACACCATTTTGATCAATCACTGGATCGCGCCTTTCAAAACTGACATTTGGTCCTCATCAGCAAAGGTGTGCATGTATCTCGGATTTTGCCCTCAGATGATGCAACAACAGAACGGTGATTCAATCATTGGACTCGCACGCGTCACACGATTTGGCCAAGCAACGTCGTGCAAGAACTGTCTGCTGGAGCACATGCGAAAAGGCCTTGCTGGCCACAAATCAACATTGTCGGGCTTGCGCGGTCAATGCAATAACGCCACCCAGCCACATGCCACTTTGGGGTAATCACCCAGCACAGATCTCCTCGCCTGATATGGCAAACCCTTCACAACTCTGACATTTGGTTTCCAGGGCTGCATGCTACATGAGTCAATGCCAACTGCTTGTTTAGCCTGATGCTCAACGCATTGAGCTCCGAGTAGGCCAAGAGGTAAGCTTTGCCAGCCCGTTCCATTTCTGAAGCCTGGTGCGCACTCCTCAGAAATGCGTAGCACTAAATGCCATGCGCGCACATGAAGCCGGATCATACCATCAAGCAACGTCACCGCAGAGAGACAATGAAACTGTTTGATTCAGATAATGCATGCATGATGCATGCATGTGTCAGGCCCTGAGCCTTCAAACTTCCATAAAAACTTGGATGCAAATGTGGCCCCACAAAATTCACTGGTTGCATTAATCCCGCTTTGTTTGATGGTGAAATTTAGTACGTACCCATGTCACCTTCCCTGCCACGGTCGGCTGCGAATGCTGGCCAAGCGGCAAAATCCGCGAGGCGCGCTCAGAAAGCCCGAAGTACCGGTTGATGCCAGTCCTTTGGTCACGTCCGTGCCAGGTGGATCGATTCGCTAGGGGGCACACGATTTTATCGCTGAGCATGATAATATTTGGTGACATGGTTCAAAGCAACTCTGCAAAGATCAAGCCGATCATCAAAGTGCGTGATGGTGTTGTTGGCATTCAACAAGCGAGGTTCGCCCGGCCAGTCGCGTTGCACAACCCTTGTCACCGCATCCAACAACCACTCACTGACCACCCTTGCGTTGAATCCCTTGCAGTTCAAAAATGCACCAAACTCCTCCCTATAGAGGCCATAGAAGTTGAACTTCTTTTGAGAACACTGAATCCGCATCGATCTCCTCCAGGATGAAAAATCATCAAAAGCACGGGCCAAAGCAGTCTTGTACCCAGATGGCCCAGCTCCCTGGTCAATGGCCCCAAAGACATGCATTTGCACCAGCATGCTCCTGAGGCATTGCAACAATATTACATGATCAGGTGCCTGCAATGTTGCAAAACACATTGATCAACATGTTTAATATAATTCACATGCCAGGGCACAAAATTGCTCCATTTGAGACACCCAGGAGCGTCAGGTTGACAATATGCAGTGTGCAGTGTTTGATGTTCTCCACGCTAAAAAAGTAGAGATCAACCAAAGGGCCTCGGATAGCTGGGGAAGCGATTTGATCTTGATTTGCACTGAACGCAACCACTGACTCAGTCCGAAAGGCACAACGGAAAAGGGAATTCATCAATAATCGCATCGCGTGTTGTCCGAAGTGTGTTGAGCCAGTCCCCGTTGTAATGCAAATAGTTGAGTGACGTCTTGCATGTGCATGCCTGGCATCTAAAGCAAATATTCCGTGCAATCCACCAGGATTTGTGTCGAAATAACAGGCGAAACCAAGCTTGGTCACCTCGCAGCTCGGTGCGAATAAACCGTTTTCCTGCTGCCCCAGATTCCGTCGCAAGGTTGAGGCTGTTCACAAGCACCTCCAGTATGGGGAACAATGTGGCCTCCGCGGTCAGCATCTTGGTGCTCTCCACTGAGCACAACAGGAACCTCGACAAACGTGTGCTCTTCGGGCGCAATAGCACCAAGTTTAGCCAAATGCCATACACCGCATCGTACGGGGCATTGTTCAGCTGCATCGATGCTTCGTCCCCGTGAATCCCCAGTGGCCAAACTGGTTCACTGCAAGCAGCCCGAAATTGGCGAGAGTTTACAGCAACCTCATCCGACATGTCATCCAAGTGTTGCCAATAGCACTTCACAAGCTCGTCAGGGATTTGCAAACCACATTCAGCAATCAGAAATTCCAGAATGCGATGTGGCAACTGCACAGGCACCTCTGCATAGCCCACATCACCGTTGGGACCGGTGCCCTTGACAGGGACCTTCACTTTGATTGGTTCCTCAAATCAAAATTGCATGTGCATGTGCATGCATGCATGCAGTATGATTCAATGATGTGCGCGATATGATGCTCACTTAGCCCCGCAACATGTGCCACGTGAAGCATGGCGCAGAGTAGCAAGCCGAGAAGCCAAGGGTAGATCCAAGGCTCGATAGAAATTCCGAGAGCTGTTGTTCCCGGCACGGTATGAGGCCAGCGATGACGTCCATGCAGTGACATTTCCACCAGATTCCTTATGCGACTTTCAATCAAACACAAGCTATCCAACATCAATTTGTACAAGACTCTTCGTAGCACGCTCTAGCAGAGCTCATTGCAGATTCTGCACTGCTTGCCTTATTTGTGCATGCATGCATGCATTGTACAATATTGCAAACTGACGCATGCATCATCTGGACATGTTGCTCCTTTAGCGATCTTCTCAACGATGTCGCGTTGCACAGGCCCCACATCAGCACCTCCAGGAAAAAACACATGTGAAACACAAAAAAATCCACTGCTGCAACAAGCATGCATGCATGGGGGTCCAATGGCCCGATTGGCACAACACGCGATGCGATGGGCTACCATTTTCTCGATTGGAGCATGGTGACATGACGGATGCAGCCACTGCAAGGCACTACGCGCAACGTAACGCAGGATTGCTTCCCGCTTGCTACTACTAGTACTAAACTTCCATTTGCTCAATGCGTTTTTTTGCTTATGCAAAACATTTCGCCTGTGCCGGGTTGTATTTTAAATTCCTGAGTGCTTGAGCAAATGGATGTAGACCGAGTTGCACCCTGCAAGCCTGCCTAGGATGTGCCGAGCCATGCTCAGCGTGCACATGCAGCAAAGTCACCGCATTTAAACTGCACATGCCTGTGATCCACACCTTTCAAAAAGGTCTGACCTACATCAAGTTGCTCAAGTAGATCGATGCGGGCGCAACATGTTCTAGGGAAACCTAGTACGTGCCCATGCATGCATGTCTTCGGTTTCTAGCTCTGATCCAACGAGATGAAAGGAACACAACTTAATTAATTGAGATTAATTAACACTTTCTGGTTGATGATGGGCGTATTGATCGAGCAACTGGGCACCCACACGCACACAGGCACATGCGTGATGAGAAACCTACTTTTTGGGTTTCTTGTTGGACTTTATCGGGGCGCATGCCTGATCCAACATCTGCCTCGCGCACTCACAGCGTTGCACCAGCTCGGGAGACACCTGCCGCAATATCGTGCACACACAGCATATATTAGTTGGGCGGGTGGTCGATGGATGCAGGGTTGGTTGACAGTAGTACTGATACGATTGATTGGTCGATGCATGCATTGACGGAGTTGGTTGTAAATTTGATTGATTGGTCGATTGATTGATCAATCAATTTGTTGGCTGGTTGAATTGGTCAACGTGGACTAAATCGATTGGTCCAGTGTCTGCTTCCTGTGGAGGTGTTGCATCAACACACGCAAAACTGTCTTCAAACAAGCTAATGCAAAACGGCTGTCAAATGTTGGTTGATTGACTGAGTGACATTGGTTCGTCGGTTGGTTGATTGATTGATACATCGAAAGGTCAACTGCATGGAATCAAGCGGGGTCACACGCACGCGCAAGCGGATGACTGCGGCACCTGCATGGTGGTCACCGAGGATCGATTTGAGTGCAGTTTTTGACACCCTACCCCCAAGCTGCAAAATCTGAGTCGCATAGCATGCATGCATCATCGAGCGACGATCGAATCCGCCTCTGCCTTGTCAAGGGCAGCCTGCAACTTGCCGCGTAGCGCCTGGCACAGGGTGACTTGATCATGCTGCCGTTGATGGAATATCACATGATCATCGCATCATGCTGCAGACAACTCACACGCACGTGCATGCACGCAAACACATTTTTCCACCATCGCTCCACTGTCACGCCACCCTGGCATCTTGCATATGCTCATCGTGCCCATGATGGTCTGCCAAAATGCACTTGTACCACACGATCTCCTCCGGCGTGATGAGCGTAGCGAGGTCCGCATCGGGTGGTGAGTCAAACGCGTAGCCTTGCTGTTGCAGAGCGCGCCTGAGCCGGAGCATGTTGTACATGTCCCACGGCGGGAAAGGAGGCGGTGTCGGCACCAGCACCGGCACCGATTCATCCGCCGGCTCATCAGCGCTCGCATGAGGCTCCACTGCCGGATCATCATCAGGCTCGTCAGAATGCCCATGATCGCTCAACCTGCAGGGTTCAGGACCGAGAGCAAATACTAGCATGTGCAGGCGTGTGTGCGCATCATGTACACAATTGAGCCGTGGAACGAAACGTCTGACCACGAGCGAAGGGATGCTGCACAGCGCATGGAAGCACCATCATCCTTGCAGGCACGTAGATCCCTTTGTCAAACAACATGCGTCAAAAATCCAAACCATTGCATGCATGACCGAAATCTTCAAGCATCAATCGACTGAGTCATAAACCTGCTTAGGCGCTACATCTTGATGCATGTCCATGGGATCCATGTCAGCCATGCGGCGCATCTACCAATGATCGATGCAGTGTGCTCTTTTGAGCCAATCATCAGGCAGCCCAATAGCACACATGCACATGATGGAGTAGTCAATCAGGCAGCAACATTGCACACATGCACATGCTGGAGCAGTGCTGAACTGGACAACCTCTAATCTAAAGCCCGGCCTCCAAATCCGACTGCTTCTGGTCGATGTCCTTGCCAACCGAGCCCGCGTAGTTGTCCGCCCTGCAGCAAGTGTCACGTCACACATGTGTGAATGATGCAATTGTCTGATCTGAGTGTCTCACAAGTTGGCAATGTTCGGCCGCAAGGACATCGCCCAGGCAATCTTGTTGCTGGCATCAGCGATGGCCTGCAATTTCGATATCGGATTTCGATGATTGATGATCGATGCACGAACGAGCGCCTTCTTCGCTGACTTCACCAGCTGCTTCGCTTCGTCATCAGCTTTGCCGGCCTCCGGCTTGGCCTTCTTCTTTGTCTTCTTCGTCTTCTCCTGCACGATGCAAGATGTGTGATGCCAAGCAAAAGTGTGTCACATGCGATGCACTGAGTTGCCCACAGCCTGATGGCTGCCCCGCTTCTGCTTCTTGGCATTGGCTTTGCCCCTCGAGCTGCTGCTGCTGGAGCTCTGCCGCCCGCCATCAAGGCAGCTGAACAGCTTGTCCACCTCTTCGCAGTGCTCGTCCACCTCGCACTCCTCCACCAGGGTCAGGTACTGAGACGCAGATGGCAACTCTGGGTGGCGTCGCACTTCACGGGCGCACAGCTCCGGGTCCAGAAGCTTCCGGTTCCTGATCTGCGTTGCCATCTCCTCCCCAAACTTATCGTCCATCTCCGACACCGTCAACCAGCGCCTCGTGCCACGCCTGGTGGAGCGATGCCTGTCGCGCACCTGCTGCAGAAACGTGCTCTTCTCCCACTGCCCAGCGCACGATGCCCATGCATCGTACAGCACGGAGTTCAAGCTGGAGCCTTGCACACGATGCAATCATGTGAGTGTAGCGCAGTGCTGTGAACGTTAACAGGCACATGCATCATGCATGCATGCATGATCATGCATGCATGTATGCAAGTGTTCGATGCAATGCTGAATCTTGAAGTCTGCGGACAAGGCGCTTCCGTGCGCCTCACGGCTCATCTGCCGCAGCTCCGGCGGCGTGTTGGGGTCTGAGCGCATGGCATGTATGCATACGCACATGCCTGCACAAGTGCATGTGATGCATGCATGTTTGTGTATGTCATACATGCATGTAGGGCGTCGGCTTCTGATGGACCTGTAGTAGCGCATGTAGCGGGCGTGGGAATCGCGCTTCTTCCGCTCCATCTCCAGCTGGCGCTTGTCGACATCGTCCAGCTTCTCAGCATCACCGGCTTTGTGCCCCTCCAAGGCAGCATTCTTTGCCGCAATTGCTTTCTGTAGCGCCTCCTCCGCCTTCTTGACGGCTTCACCAGCTTCCTTGTCCTTCTCCGCCCGCACCAAGCCATGCGCCTTTCTAATCTGCTCTGCCTTCACGGCGACCTCTTCTTTCGTCAGCTCCTTTGCCTCCCCAGCCTTCACCAAGGCCGTCGGCTCCTCAGCCTCCACGTGAGGCAGTGGAAAAAGAACACGTGAGCAAAATGATGCAAATCAATAATCATGCTGCACTTGTCTCAGATAGATGGGTCCTAGAAATCCCATGCAGTTTCATTGCACATGAAATTAACAGCTGTCGTGTCAAGGGTTACCAGCAATCGAAAGGCTATGCAAAGGTTTTCAGACTCACCAAGGTATATAATACTGGCCTTCTTCAGCTCCTCAGCCTTCTTCACTAAGGCCTCCGCTTTCTTCAGCTCCTCAACTTTCTTCAGGTCCTCAGCCTTCTTCAGCTCCTCAGCCTGCGTCACCTCCTCCGCTTTCTTCAGCTCCTCAGCTTTCTTCACCAAGGCCTCCGCTTTCTTCAGCTCCTCAGCCTTCTGAAGCTCCTTCAGCTCCTCAGCTTTCTTCAGCTCCTCAGCCTTCTGAAGCTCCTTCAGCTCCTCAGCTTTCTTCAGCTCCTCAGCCTTCTTCACCAAGGCCTCCGTTTTCTTCAGCTCCTCAGCTTTCTTCAGCTCCTCAGCCTTCTTCACCAAGGCCTCCGCTTTCTTCAGCTCCTCAACTTTCTTCAGCTCCTCAGCCGTCTTCAGCTCCTCAGCCGGCGTCACCTCCTCCGCTTTCTTCAGCTCCTCAGCCATCTTCCCCAAGGCATCCGGTTTCTTCAGCTCCTCAGCCGTCTTCTCATCAGTTTTCTTCAGCTCCTCAGCTTTCTTCAGCTCCTCAGCCTGCCGAAGCTCATTCACCTCCTCCACCTTCTTCAGCTCCTCAACCGTCTTCACCAAGGCCTCCGCTTTCTTCAGCTCCTCAACCCGTTGCAGCCCATTCAGCTCCTCAGCTTTCTTCAGCTCCTCAGCTTTCTTCACCAAGCTTCTTCACCAAGGCCTCCGCGTTCTTCAGCTCCTCAGCCTTCTGAAGCTCATTCAGCTCCTCAGCTTTCTTCTGCTCCTCAACCGTGTTCACCAAGGCCTCCGATTTCTTCAGCTCCTCAGCCTTCTGAAGCTCCTTCAGCTCCTCAGCTTTCTTCAGCTCCTCAACCATCTTCACCAAGGCCTCTGCGTTCTTCAGCTCCTCAGCCTTCTGAAGCTCCTTCAGCTCCTCCGCTTTCTTCAGCTCCTCAGCCTTCTTCAGCTCCTCAGCTTTCTCCCGCTCGTCAGCTGCTTGAACCAGCTCCAACGCCCGTCTAAGCTGATCTGCGTGCCCCGGCTCATCCGCCACCAGGCCCAACCGATCTGCAAAGCTGACCTGATCAGCAGTAGTGCACCGCCGAAGATCCTCAGAGATGTCAACATCATGCATGCTGCGGCTGGATTGGCGGCTGTACGCAACGGTGGTTGGTGTCACGGGGGAGGCTGCGTGCCGGTTCCACTTGTGCCAAGTCGAGCTGCGGTCCCAGTGGCTTTGCTGCCACGGCTGCGGTGTCCATGACTCATGGGGTGGCCAGTCCCACTGATTCCAGTGATCCTCCCATTCAGATTCCTCCCTCCACTGTGAATATCCTCCAGCGCCAGCCCCGGAGGATGCGGAGACACCCGGTGATGTGCTTGGTGTTGGCGTGTGGGGGCTGGCACTGGCCACGCCATGCAGTTGCTTATGCCTCTTGACTTTTCTGCCCTTGTCACGGCCTGCGCAAGTGACATGCATGACATGCCATGTGATTGAACAAAGTATGCACGAAGGTCCTCCATCTGCATGATGATCAGACACTGCATCGGTATCAGCAGGTGACCACCTGCCAAAATCACTCAGAGCCGTGCAGTGTGTGTGCACATGTGACAAACATGCCAGCAGGGCTCACCCAGTTGAAGCGTTCGTCCTTGTTCTAGCTTGGGACAAGGGTCCATGCAGCGGGCCCGTCGAGCACGCGCTTTCGCTAGGAAAACCTCGAACTCAGGTTCGGGTGCAGCCATGTTGACTGCAAAGCACCCGATTGTCCTAAAAAAAGCTGCCGGAATGAGCAACACAATCATACATCCACATGAAGTTTCCTGCGCGATACTGTGAAGTGGGCTCATGAAGCAAGCAATAATGCATTTTTTGCACCCATTCTCCAATGATGCCACGATATGCAGTGGTAAAAGCCACAGTCTGTGAATTTTCATGCTGAAGCGCGTGCACAAGCTTCATGCACATACCATCATTTTGGGGTGTACCCAGTTCACGCTCGTTCACGGGTAAACATGGTAACTCACGGGTAAACATGGTAATTCACGCACAGTTCACGGGTACTTCACGGGCACGCCTCCAGCCCCAACCGCAAAGTCGCAGGTGGGACCACACAGTCGTAGGTCGGGCAACAGGCTCAGCGCGGGCACATGCAGGTGTGCATAAACACATTCCAAAGTGCACTGTGGGTTTTTTCTTAAATTGGTTCACTTACAAGGCCAGTCACCTCCATCATGCATGCAGTTTGCTTTTGAGCACATATTTCTGAATTTCCGGCAATCCGGCCTTTTTCCAAGCACGCTTCTTCTTGACCTCCAGGAGTATCACATGTGCTAATGCATGCAGGTCATGTGTGCAGGTTGGGTAACTGCTAATATCACCTAACTTGGCCATGTTGGGGGCACATGTGAACATGCTGAGCACGGGGCCGGCACCGCCTTCTCCAGCCGAAGCTTTGTGAACGCAGATTTCACGATGGTCTGCAGCTGCATGCCCCGCTCATCCTAGCAACAAACAAACATGACAGGCACATGTGAACATGAGATGTTGTGGGCTACATGGCATGTAAAATGCTGCACAGTGTCCATCAGTAGCTCATGCAATCGACACATGCGCCGTCCATAGCCTTTTGGATAAGCTGCAGAAGCGGCTAAACCAGGCCCACCCATCCTGGGATACCAACGCGTGTTGAGGTTTGAAACATTTGCAATGTGTGTGTGTGTGACACAAATAGCATTGATCATGCGTGCACCTCATGCATGATAGGCGCATTCACATGATGCACAAATGCAAACATTTGCTGAAATATAGCCACGCTACACACACTTGACACCTTGCTTGTTGTAGTATACAACTGACATGGCCTTCGCGTTGGCACCCTGCGCCTTGCGCTTGAGCTTTTCCCGCTGAGTCTGGGTCAGGGTCCGACGTAGGTCAGGCATCCAGGGACTTGGCGCACGTATATATGCATGCATGGTAACATGTCCCACTGCAGGTCATCACTGCCGCCATGACATCACACAGAACACTGAGAGCAGGACGCGGCGCCCCACACACGGGAGCCTTTTGGTGTTGGTGCCCCCCATGTCGCCATCCAACTGGGAGCAGACAGTCGCACACGCACATGCCCACATTGTATGATGCAGCTGCAAGGGCGCACACACAGGCGCACATGTGCGATATAGCATGATGCACGCATGCATGCATGGGTCGATCTGAGCACATGGCAAAAACTGTGTCCGCCAGAGACGACAGCTAACATACTTGCCGATGTTGGCGGCAACCATGAGCAGCTCGGGGAAGTGGGCCATCGTGCTTGAAGATGGCTGTTCTAACACCGTGTATACCCCCCGCGCCGTCGCCAGTATCAGTAAAAGCAATGCCCGTTGGGCAATCCTGAGTGATCCCAAACAAACTCACAATTCAAGCACTCCATGCATGCACACGAGGATATCAATGCTGCAATTAACATGCATGTATGCGTGCATCGATGCATCAAGAGTCCGCGAGGCCTGTTCCACATAGCTCCGATCTTCGCGCCCATATGGACATTCCCTCGACCGGCCACTGCTAGCACGATTCAAGAATACGAAGCTAGAACATGGTGGCCCCAGGCTCAAAAGCCCATCAGGCACCAGTTTGAGTGTTCCCAGGATAGCATTCGCAAATCCTTGCCTAGGCCAAACGTGAATCAACCAACAAGAATGCAGAAGTTATATTAAGCTTTGGGCGGTGTCAGGATATCGTTGGCGTCACCCCGGCTCACCACATCGTAGAAGTCACTCAGACAAGATCAAGGAATCATCATTCTAGAACTTGCTGAGTCCACAGCCTTCGCTAGCTCTTCCGCCTTTCTCTGCTGGTCAGCTGCGATTACCGCCCTGGCCCATCGAAGCTTCTCAGCCGTCTTCAGCTCCTCCGCCGTCTTCAGCTGCTCGCTGAGCAGCTTCTCCGCTACGGGTAGCTCGCCATCCTCGGCCAACTCCTCTTGGCTCTTCAATCGGTGGGCCTTCTCTAGCTTCACGGCCGTGTTCAGCGCGACCGCTTTCTTCAGCTCCTCATGCTCATCAGCCTTCTGCGCTTCTTCCTCCTTATTGTCATTCTCACTCAACTCCTCGTCTTCGGTTTCAGCCTCCTCTTCTTCGCTTTCCTCACTTTGCGCCTCGACCACGAGGTCTCGAGCTTCAGGATCCTCCGTGATGACGTGCGTGCGAAGTGACGTGTGCTCAACATGCATGCATGCATGCATGCAAGAACATGCAAGGCAAACTGCAAATTCCAACACTGTGGAGCCTTGACAGGTTTGCGAATAGATTTGGCGCGCTTCAAAATGCCGTGCTCCTGGTGGCATGCCGCATGTATGCATGCACACAAGTGAAACATGTCATATTGCAGATCCCCGCACACGCATGCATCCATGCATGCATGATCTAGGCATGCTGTCCTCAAAGATCATTCTGATCAGCGTCTTCAGCTTGTGCATGTTGCCCTCTTTGGACCTGGCCGCTTGCTTCAATGTGTTCCCGACGTGCGTGTTGTACGAATATGCATATCACGGGCCTCGCTGATTTTCGCCTGGCGTAGTTGGCCAAGATCTTGCTCGCAAGGGCGCGGTGCAGGTTTCCTTCTGTCTGTGCCCACTCCTGTCCACACAGCATTACAGCCACAGTACGTACTGTGCGCGTTGCATGTGTGAACATTTCAATCATCTGACATCTACTTCGAATTGCAACATGCATGCATGCATGCATGTGATGTGTTTCTTTTTGATTGCAATGTTGCTTGGGGCAAATCGTTGATCAAATAAGCAAGCCCACATCTCTCCAGCACATCAGAGGTAACCTTCTTGCTGCTCACCAGCCGCATTTCGACGGCCACTTCCGCCAGAGCTTCCTGCATGCTAGGCCAGGCATACATCGACCAACAAAAAAACATCAGACATGGAGGCAATTCGATTGATGAGGCCTTTGTTTCCTTCTCCGTTGGCACGTCCAGCGCAAAGCTTGGCAGCCACTGCATGAGGAAGCCCGTGTTCACGTCTTTCTGCATCTGGCGCCCCACACGCATGCCGTCATATCAAGTACCACGCACGCCCGTGCTATCATTTGCATGCAGATTGACTCCCTGCATATTGAATCCAACGTGTGTGGACTGTGAATGTTGGCCATGGGGGAGTGAGGGAGGCACAGAATGCGGGGTGAGCGACAATGAATACGCACACAGCAAACAGGACGGGTGTGCCATGTCCTCATTGATGCCCCTCTCTGCGTGAACATCCACGAAGGAGAACTCCACCGGCACCTGGCAACATAACATGCGTGTGCGTGCATAAGCATGTGAATGCAAACAAGTTAATCTGTCACATTGATCGCAGTAAGTGCAAATGCAACCCCCAAAACCCAAGCTTCGCGGATGCAATGCAGCAAGAGCTAGCCGATTTGGGATGAAAGCATGCCGGGATGTCTGCGCCGTCCACCAACGAGCGTGTGAGCTTGGCTTCGCTGATCCCCTGCTTTTGGGCTAAGAACGCCATCCGGTTCCAGCGGAAGTCACTTGTCTTGAGGTAGTCGGTGTAGAAGTCCTGCATTTCTTGAAATACGTTAACACATGCATGCATGCATGCAAGCAACAATTACCCGGTGGAAACTGTCCTTCAGCATGAGTTTTCGCCGCTGCAGGGCTTCGAGGTCGGCATGGTGAACCCGAGCGCAACCCCGAAAGTGAAAAAACCCACAGGGCTGGGATGTGTGCCACCAAACCTTGTAAATGGCATACAGCTTGGGGTATCTTGATCTTGTGACATGTTGAAAAAACCCACAGAGGCTGAGATAAAATGCAGAATCATGCATGCATGCGTGTGCAGGGCACTTTGTGATTTTGCCCTTTGTGCGACAGCATTTAAAAATGATTGAGGTTGAAAATCGTTGATCGACCAAAGGGCAAATCAGATACCACACCATGCATGTGTGTGCATGCATGAGTGGCACCTTCTTGATGATCGCCTCGTCTCAGTTGAAGATCCCGTTTCCCTGAGCGATCACGGCATGATTGCAAAATGCAACTTGCATTGCATGCACATGTTTGCGATCTAAGTAGCGCGCTTTTCCGAAGGGCCTTCAACATCCCACCATGGCATCAACCCGAACCTTGCCCCTGGATGCATCCATGTGGCGCTCATGAAGCCTGCAACCAAACAATGCAATGTATACATGTGCATGCATGAAAAATGGATTAAATTGCTGCCCTGCCCCCCCTCGAGCCAGGTGATTCCAGCCTGAAAGTAAAACTCCTGCATGGGAGTTAAACTCCTGCATTCCGTTGGCATGAGTTAACTCCTGCATTGGTTTCCAGGGAAGGGCTGCAAGCGACTGGGCCCATCTCGAGGGTTGAAAAGGAGGGACAACCTGTGGTCCTGCCGGTTGAATGGATCAAGTTTGGCTTCTTAGGGGGCCACTCACGTACGCCCCCAGAAAAGGGGTCAAGGTCTAGCCTCACAGCATGGACCGGGTCTGGATGACCGCTTCGCATAGGTTCCCCCGGCTGGCCAGTAGCTTCCCGCTGTGCCGTGACTGGGTAGACCGTTCCCCTTGGCGCCTTTGCCCAGGATGGTGGATCGTCCTGTGGGATGGCAGCGTTTTAGCGTTTTGGCGTTTTGGGCCGTATATCCTTCAAGATTGGACTAAAATTCCTTGCAACACACGCGCTAACCGCTTTGTGTGTGTGTGTGTGGCTTTTGTTCAAGAGCCTCGTTTCGCTACGCGCTTGGGACCCATCCGCCTCTTGGCTTCCAACGCGCAAAAGGCCTTTGACTTTCTCCCGTCTGTGCCAGGCCTTGGCACGAGGGCGGGCGGAACCCTTTGCTGAGCTGAGGGAAACCGGAGAAAAAAAGGCACGCCACGATTCCCACAATCGTCGCGGCGTTGAGCGGATTGCAGTGCGGTTGCTGGCGACCCGATCTGTGCATGAAGCGGAGTTGGCACAAGCTTTCTTGATTGCTGTGTTCAGTTCTTGGCAATTTGTTTTATGTGTCTCGTCCTCAAAGCATCCGGCACTCACAGAACGAGCCAAACCGGATGCATCATTGTTTGTTTCTCGGGTCCAAATGCCTTGACACCTGAGATCTGGGGGTCTCTTTGGCCAAGGGCGGTCTAAAGACTGCAGGAACTCGTTGCGGCTTGAGCCCTCCAGGGCAGTGTCTTAGACTGGGTCACTCATGTTGAGGGCCGCTCTCGAGCGCGGGGAATGACTCTTTATGGCGCGGCCGGCTCGAAGCCATTTTCCTCCCGCCCGCGCGCACGGGGGACTCTTGGGGATGGATGGACCTGCCACGGAGCCCGTTGGCGAGCCAAGGACCGCAGTGGAAAGTGGGCCATACAAAAGTGGGTGTTTTCTGGAACCCTTTTTGATGGCTTTTAAAAGAAAACACAAAGAAAACCAACTGGGAAACTGCCATTGTGGGCACCCCCCCCTAAAAGAGGACAGACCCAACTGGGGAGGGACGGAGGGAGGGAGGGCTAGGGAATTCTCCGCGAGAAAATGAGTAGCAACCGCAGCACAGGTAGGGAGGGTCTCGCCAACTGTTTGGTGGCCGTTGCGAAAGCCAGAGACACCACAACCAGAGAAGCCGCGAAGAGCTTCTCAACCAGGAGCTTAGCCCCAGGCCCCGAGGCAAGAGGGATGGGTGCGGTGGGGTGACCCAAATCAGGGAGGTTTGCCAACGATGTCGGTTGATCCATGTCCTGCAAGGAGTTTTGTGTTGAGATCTCGGCGGCTTCGAGTCGCGGAGGTTTTCAAGATGGACACTTTCAATGCGGATGGTTGCTCGGCCAGAGGAGCCCTTAGGAGATGAGTTTTCCAATTCAGTCGGATGTGGGACGTTCCAATTTCACACATTGGCCACCGCCGAGGGCCGATAGCATAGTGGGCATCAATCTGTAGCGTTGAAACGAAGGCAGTTTTTCCTTGCCTCGCCGCACCTTTGCCCCACTCCCGGCATTTTTGTCCAAAAGAAAACCGCCCTTGAGAAAACGGGCAGACATTTCTGCCCATGGAGTGTCTGGGTATGTGTGCATTGGTGCCAGAGAGTATAGAAGGGTCCACATCCAGACAAGTCCCGAAATTCCGTGCAACTGCTCTTGTGCTTTTCAGCTCCAACAAATGCCCCTGACTTCCACAACTGGTTCCTGGCAGAAGGCCGCAGTGCCTTCGAAATCTGCAAATGGGTCCCCTCAAAACGGGACTCGTTCAAAAAACACACGTCTTTGGGTCCACGCTAATCTGAGGTTCTAGATGCCCCACACCTCAAATGCGTGCTGAGTTTGTTTTATTTTGTCTTGTCTAAGAGGATGGGTTGAGTATTCGGAAGGTTGCCGGGTCAGGGTAAACTCCCTTCAGACCAAGAGCCGTGTCTTCATTCTTTGGTTCTCACATTTGTCCCTTGTGCATTTCATTGTCAGCTTGCCTCTTTTTGTTCTTGCCCTTTTCCATGGAAGGTAGTCCACATTTCTTCTTTCGCAGGTACAGAGCGAGGGCCTGCTCGAGAATGACCTCTACCTGCTGACCGGCCAGGCGGGGCCAAGCAAGAAATGGATACACGTACATATGCGCACACACACACACACATAATTGTACAGAGGCCTGATGCTTGTCGGGACGCGCTTTCTTGATGCATCTTCAGAAGGTCCGACAAACCCCCGGCCTGTGCTTTGCCAAGCGTTGAAAGCCGCTTTTGATCTGGAAACACCTGGGCTTGTCTCAAATTCGGGGGAACCCCTAAAACGGTCAATTTCCTCCGTGTTTCTTGCATTTTCAGGTTTTGAACCCTAAAATGGCCAGTTTCCTTTGCGTTTTTTGGTTTCTGTTTTGTTTTTTCTTCTTTAAACCCATCAGACCACGGGAGCAACTCCCAAAAAGCAACACCGCCACGCTCAAGCCTTCGCCAGGCCGAGGCGCAGGCTGGGCCGTGCGTAACAATTTGGCGACGGATCTTTGGGCGTTGACATTTTTTGGTTGACACTTTGGTCGATTTTTTGGCAACCTTTAGTTGGTGGAGTGGATTGGTGGTTTGAGGATTTGAACCTCTGGTTCTGGAGGTTTACTGGGAAACCCCTCCACCAAACCACCAGGCTCCAAACCACTTTCCGTATGGGACCCACAAGTTGCACACCCGCAGAGGGGAGCCACGATTAGTTGATCAAAAGGTCCTTTACATAGGGCTACCATTGGTTGGAAAGCCACTAAAAAGATGATATCTTCTAAAAAGGGGAACAGTTACCCTTGGTGAAGGCCAGGAGTATTTTTCAACTCGCAGTTTTGAGGGACCCTCTATTTTTGTGACGTACCAAGCTGGCCTGGTGGAGCTGATCTGAGAAAGCTGCGGAAAAGGATTTGGGAGAGCAATCTGGTTGGCTGAAGTTTGTCTTGGGCGGAGTTTCGGATGGCGAGCCAGACATTCGTGGCCAAACATTCGCATTTTGACAGTATCGAACAGATTTCGCTGACCAGGAGAAAGGCAGGAGGCGCGTCAGATGGGGATGGATGCGGATCTGCCGACGGGCGTTTTGGGTTTGGTCGTTAGGTTGGGATTTGGTCGTTTGAATGGGAAGCCCCAGCACCAAGATAAGGACCGAAGCGGACAATTCGGCAGAAACAGTTAGTAATCTCGGGATTTGCATTTCCAGCAAGATAAATTTTCGGAGCCTGTTGTCCAGCCGAGTCAGACATTTGGAAGTCGAGCGAGAGGCGTCGGACCTTGGCTTAGGCGCCGCGGCCGCGAGCCGCGGGTTCCCGCGCAGCTGGCGCTGCCGCCCGCGCCCGCGCCCGAGGCGCCCGAGGCGCCCGAGGCGGCAGGCGAGCGCGAGGAGCGGCTTTTGCAGGAGCGCGCGGGCGAGCCCCAGCGGGGGAGCCCAAGGGGCCCAGGAAAAGAGGAACATGATTCTGCATGTTTTTTCTGGGCGATATTTCCAAAAGTTGATGTAAAGGATCCCAAGGTAAAGAATCTTATCATGAGCTCGTTTTACCCCCACATGAGCTCGCCAAAAAAAATTGAGGTGCTCAAAGCGCGATAACGGATTCAAAGTCTCCAACAGGTTAAGATGAATGAAATGGGACAGCGATTGTAGGACGGTTCCACTGAGTGGTTTTTTTTTGCTGTACAGCTCTTGTCGGAAAGAGCGCTGGACCCTTGGTATGTCCACAAGGCTTCCCTTCCCACTGGTTGTTCCTTCACAAACTTTCAAGGGACAAATTCTGTCCATTGCAATCAGCAGCCATACATCTCAACTCCTTGTGTCCAAGGCTTGCGCTGCCTGCCCCCGGGGACGAGGCGGCCAACGGGGAGCACCCGGAAGCGCCAGAGGCGCGGGAGAGATGTGCTTTGTCCTTCCTCCGGCGTTGTGTCGGGGGGGTGCCCTAAGTCAGTGCAACGGGGTTTGATTTGTTTCGTCCACTCAGCTGGATATGTCCGAAATTCCTAAGCTAGCTCCATCTCACGCCCAGAAGGCTTCCTAGCAAAAGCGCCGAGACAGCAACCGAAGGTGACAGTGGACTGGATTGGACAATGGAGAACCTGGAAATAGTGGGCATTGAGGGCAACATGAAGCATGGACAACATCGGCAACTTCGGCATCCAGCAACATCCAAACACGCAATCGACCATTGAAGGGCCTCGTATTTTTGACAGTGTTTCAGTGCCAAGCGATCGCATCGTTTTCTGGCAACGAGAGGTTCCAACAGGATGATTCGCGCATGATTCGAACAGGATGATCCAGAACGTGCCCGGAAGAGGAAAAAGTTTGAGCCCGGAGCCCCGAACTCTTTGGAGCAGCGTCTCAAGGAGAATGGGCGGGAAGTGGGGACATGGTGAGCGTAGGTGTCCTTGTTGGCCAGTTGACTTGAACATAGAGACCATTGGTTTCAGTTTAGTTCCAGTCATTGGCCAGTGCCATCTCTTTCTTCAGGACCGTTGCTTTTGGAGGCCACGACCGTTCCCCTCGGCCACTTGTGCGGCGCCTCTGTTGCAACGCAGGCGTTGTTTGAGCCTGGTGGCAAGAGGGCCATGTGGAGGCTGGAAGATCTAACTGGGGTCTGGCGGGTTTCAGGTAGCGTTCCTGTGAAACGCAGGCCAGTAACTACAAATTCTGATGTTCCAATGGGCCCATGGGCCCTTTGGACGGACAAATGCTGACATAGCAACCACCAAATGGTTCAATCCAACTCAGGTCCAAGCCAGTAGAGGCTCGGCGGGAGGAAGGCGCGGGTCTGGTGCGGAGGGGAAGGCATTCATTGGAGAGAGGTTTGTGTTTTATTGGCGTAATGGCGGGTAGTGCATACCCGTACAACCTGGACACCCAAACAGAAATCCCCTTTTTCCTGACGTCCGCGAAAGGGTCCATTTGCAATTCAGTTTCATCCCCGAGGCATGGAGGTCATGGCCAGAAGGAGAGAGCTTGAAGTGAGTGGGGAACGCTAGATTTCGTGTGAGAGCTGAGTAGTTGGAAGCCCAGAAAGCGGCCACCCAGAAGGAGATTCCTACGCTTCTCCAACTTGTTTGGGGGTTGATGATTCAGATGAGTTGAGTTCCACGCGAATCTGCAGAGAGAAAGAACCACAACTTGGAACACTTTTCATGGCAGTTCGAGGACCTCACACTGGGTCAGCGACAGGTCGGCAGTAGCGACTTTTAACATCTGATGTGTCATTCTGAGTTTATCTTACAATCCCATCCTACCCGCAAGCATGGATTGGGAATGCGCTGCGTTCTTTTCTTTCAGCCAAAGCCAGCCTTCGCGAGGGTTGTTTGCTTTTATCGAATTTTGGTAGCTAGTTCTCTCCTGGTTGTAAAGGCCCAAGGGAGCGTAGCTTTCTGTTCACGATCCTGTCGCATGAATATCCTTGAAGTACGACCCCTGCCTCGTTGATCATAGTTTGCCATGGGCAATCCACCTCCCAATCTCAGCACGGAATTATGTGTCTTTGTTTTAACATATTATTCTTTGCGTCGGCTCGCAGTCGAGTTTTGACGCTAGGAGACGACTCGGAGTGGATCTGGTTCCCTTCCCTTGCGGCCGCCGGAAGAGAGACAGGCGGGGAATCCGGGAAGCGGCGACGATCAGCGTCCGGATCTCTTGCTTTGCAGGCTGCTTGCTTCCCCATGTTCGGCCCCCCACGCGTTTCACTCTCGTTTCGAGGGTCGACCCAGACGGTGCTGGGTCGGTGAGTTGCCAGCTTCTTTGCACTGCTTGAAGTAGAAAGCGCCAGGCTGACTTGGCTGGTTTTGCGGGTCTGACTTAAGGCTGGATGGGTCTGACTTGCAAAGGCCGGACGCCCAAGAGGAGACATGACGCTGCTCGTTTGATCAGCTATCTCCAACTATTCGGAATCAGAGCCGGGCGTTCGCAACGCATGAGAGTCTGGTTTATGGTTTACCCGACGCCATTCCCCCGGCTGTGGGCTCCTGAAGTCTGTTGTTTTTGTGTGCTTCGTGTGGTTTTTCGGAACAGGATTCACGATCTGCAATCATGAAGCATCCTATTTCACACCAGCCTGCAACCAACTCTAGGTGGTTCGGTGCCCTAAACTGCCGCATTTGCCGGTCACTCGGACAGTGCCGCATCTACTGATTTGGGTGTGTCCTTTTGCAGTGGTCCCCCAAAATGGTGGTTTTCCTGTAGGTTTCCCTTTAAAACCACACACCAAAAGGGTCGCCAACCTTTGGACAGGAGCACCAAACGGCTCCATTGCCAGCCTGTGCACCATGCAGGGCTCGCACTCAGGCGGCCGATTTGTTTTCCTGACGATGTGGCGTGCTGGTCAGTTTTTCCGAGGAGTTGTGGGAATGGACCTGGCTACAACGTTCAAGTGACTTTCCTTTGGGGATGTTTGGACGAGAAATCGGGAACCCTGCCCCTCTCATTGAAAATACACCCTGAGTGTGTTGATTTGGCGGTTTAGGGGAGAACGAGAAGCACATGTCTGTGGCATCTCAAAACTTCTGCTTTGTGCTAAGCCCATAAGGCCCATAAGGTTATTTGCAGTTTCTCTATCGGTGCAGCACGTGGATCCGGTTTGCAGTGCATGCCGAGTGGCTAGGCGTTGTAGGCGTGTCCAAGTGCGAGATGCGGACTTCCCTTTCTCAAGGAGTCGCAGGGTCTGAGTTTGGCCCCGAAAAGGGAAGGGGGTAGATGGGGTTCATACACACTAGGTCGCCCAGTAGCGCCCTTACCCTTTTGTTGGGGGAGGGTTCCCCTACTAAAATAGACTACAAAAAAGGGTTCCAACTTATTCTAGCCTCTCTACTGGAGGACCTAGCAAAGAGATTGCGCGTGATGTATGCCTTTGCAATCAGCGCAGGAGCTCGTAGCCGTAGCATGGGGTCAAGGGCTTGTGCAGCCATACCTGGCTTGCCCCCCACCAGTCGCTCTGGAAGAACCGTGGTTTTTGTAAGATTGGCTACGGTTTGAATGGTGTTTGGCTCTCCATGGTCCTACTGAACCGCCGCTGTCCGACTGCACGAATTCTTGGCTCGCTGCACCAAGATAGGGTTTCTGAAAAAACACGCCGAGTGAGCAGCTAGGGCACATCCTCTTTGAACAGGCAGCCGTGCAACTCCATTTCTTCGACTGGCATTCTGGCTCGCTCTTAGCCGGGATGTTCAATCCATGAATGATCTGGATTGTTACGCACGGATCAGCTTGCAGAAGACACCACGTGCACCTTATGGCGCGTACCATCGATCACCTATCGCTTTGGCGCCAGTGATGACTGCTTGAGATGTTATGCTGCCATGGCCCGAGTGTTCTGGCTATGCCTTGCCTACTTGACTCCGGTCCAGGCCCAGCAGCCAGTGATCTATGGAGAGTCCATACTGCTGGTGGTGGTTGGCGTCATCCTCTTCGGGCTTTGCAACCTGGAGGATCGAAATCCCACTTCGGTGCGATGTCGTCTCTCCATGTCATCGGCACAAAGACTAGGTCCCCCAGTAGTGCCCTTTTACCCCTTTTTTGGTTGGGAGGGATCCGCCTCCGTTTTTTGTTTTGTTTTTGTGGATATATATATATATATATCTACACACTTCACTGTGATCATGAGGCACCTGTCCGTGTCGGATCCGTCGAAGCCCGAAGCCCGAAGCCCGGCAGAGATCCGAGGCACCGGTCTGTGCGCCTTCGCGATCCGGAACCGCAAGGACTTGGCGGAGCTGCTACCTGCGGTCTTTAGCTCCACCCGCACGTGTCTTGGGCTGAGAGCTGGGCTGAGAGCTGGGCTGAGAGCTGGGCTGAGAGCTGGGCTGAGAGCTGGGCTGAGAGGTCTGAGAGGTCTGTTGGAAAGTTTCACCTTTCGACTTGGGGCGTTCCAAAGTTCCCAAAGTGCATGGTCTTCTTGGGTTTCCCTCTTTGACATCGAGAGAAAAGAAGGGTTCCCCATAGAACCCAATAAAATTGGTGGACAAGGTAACCCAGACCTGATGCAGGGAGCCGGGGCTTTGCCCTTATATCTTGTGATTTTTCGGGTACGGTATCTTTCATGTCGGGGAGTGGGAGTGTGCTTTGACAGACCACATGTCAGGTGCGTGTCTTTGAAAAAAGCACGCAGTGCCATCAAATCTCAAACGAAAGCAACGTTGGGAGTAGACAGCTGCAAGCCAATGACATACGGATCCTGAAAGTTCGAGTCGACTGTTCTCGTTTTCGGAAAGGTGTGAGCGCATGGACGTTTCAGAGATCTGATAAGTTGACACGGGGAATTCTTAGGTTTCAGGCCTGCGAGGTTTAAGGAGATACACACAGGATGTAAGAGGTTCCTTGACACACACAAAACATGCTTTTGAGGCTGCACGGCATCCATCCATCCATCCATCCATCCATCCATCCATCCATCCATCCATCCATCCATCCATCCATCCATCCATCCATCCATCCATCCATCCATCCATCCATCCATCCATCCATCCATCCATCCATCCATCCATCCATCCATCCATCCATCCATCCATCCATCCATCCATCCATCCATCCATCCATCCATCCATCCATCCATCCATCCATCCATCCATCCATCCATCCATCCATCCATCCATCCATCCATCCATCCATCCATCCATCCATCCATCCATCCATCCATCCATCCATCCATCCATCCATCCATCCATCCATCCATCCCAAAAGTCCAGCAACGCGTCAAAACAGGGCACATCCAGTTGAGCCACCATGTCTGCGTGTTTCCGCAAAAATTGTCACAAAACTGCAGCAAGGACTTGGTATCCTTTTTGCGGTTCAAGACAAAATCAAAAGGGGAACTTTGATCACACGACCCCATCTTGTGGCCCCTTGGGCCGCGTAGGGCTTTTTCTCCCCGAGCCTCCGGAAGTGTTAAGGTTTTATCAAACTCAGTCGCCAAATTGACACATTATTGTTCTGTGTCTGCAGAGTCCCAGATTGAGATTCATTCCCGCCCCGTTGAGTGGCTCAGCTTGCTTTTCCTATTTTGTTCCGTGCTACAATGGGTATATGAGCGTCTCTCAAAATCATCCCCTAAACCGGCAGCGGTTTCCTCTGGATTTCCTGCTTCCAAGAGGGGTCCGACTTCCATTTCGAGAACTCCCCCCTCCCCCTCCCCCATGGTCTTTCTGTTTTGAGGGTGCCCTTTTGAAACACCCATATGTGCCAAGGTCAACCCTCCCTTTCCGCCCCCACTTGGGGTTAACAGGGATGGTCATCCAGCTGGTAGTAAGGATCCTTAACAACCATCAGCATGACTCCTGTGAAGGGAAACATGTCCATAGGCCAAGGAAACAAGGAGTTTTCGACCATGGCTCATGTGGCCGTGGCATCCGTATCCCCAATCTAAGGGTTTTTGTATTATGCCCCTGGGATTACGCCCACTGGGAAATGGGATAACATCATGTTATTTTGGACCATGTTGGGCCATTTCCCAAGGGTGTAATCCCAGGCTATAATACAACAACCCTTAGACCCAGCCTCTTCCAGCGGATCTCGAGTGTCAGGGTGGTGGAGCAGCCGACCGAGGAGGACCGCATCGCCTTCGAGCGGGCGGCGCTTTGGACGAAACCGGCTAAGAGATGGTGGTTCCCAAAGCTCACCTTAGGCTGTTCGATCAAAAGTTGCCTTACCACCAACCCCCGTCACGCCACTCAACTAGAATGGTGGTGGAGCCACAACTACAGTGGTCTTCTATTTTGGCACATAGCCATAACAGCATGGTGGTTTGGAATCCGGTGGTTCGGAATTGAAGGTCTGGTTCTAGAGGGCAACCACCAGGCCCGTAACACCTCCAAAGCACCAATCCAAGAGCGAAGCGGATGTTCGGTTTCCGCCGACAATTCTTGTGGTGGGCCCCCTTTGTTTGGTTGGAAGAAAGGGCAACCGACAGAGTTCCATTTTTGAAATGGACCCGATCTTAAGAAACACCCGCCTTGTTTGGTTTCAGGCCCCTTCAGCAAAGTGATCCAATATAGATTCTTTGTGGCAGATCAGAAGCTCACCTGGCCAAGAATGGCAAGACGCGTGTGGAAAGTTAACAAGCTTCGAGTTCCCGAAGTGCACTCCGTGTTTCATGCCATGAACCAATTCTCGCTAGGGAAAGCCCCTGGTCCTCCAGATCAATCCGAAGTTTACAGCGGGTGAGAATTGTGTGCCAAAACAGAAGACCCCCAAAATGGCCGTTTAAACATCACCCTAAAGCGGCACCCCCTTTTAAAACCAGAACATAGGAAGTAGGTTATGGCTATAAGCCAGGTAACAGGGGTTGTTTCCCACCGGATTACAACCTGGCTGCTAAGTAGGTTTAACAATCCAGACGAAAGGAAGCAGGGAGAAATTGGTCAGCTTGCTTGCAAAACGGGGCCAGTCCATTCCCGGTCGATGCCCAACAACGACCAGCAGGAGTACTTGAAGCTTTTTATTTGGGACCACTTGGGCTGTGCTGAATCTAACTCGGAAGCTGTGACCCATCTACAACGATTTGATCGGACATTGAAGCCTGGGATGAGAGGTAGCGAGCCAAACTTCTTGTACTGCGAAAAGGCCCTGAGACAAACGAGATCTGCGCCCAGGCTGAAACCGCGAACCCCTTTTTGGATAGCTGCAAATGGTAAGCGCCCATTTGCAATGGTCTCCAGCTTTGACGCGGCTTCATTCTTTCGGTTGGCTTCTTGAGCAGAGTGTTGAGATAGTTGGCATGTACAGCTTCAGCTACACCCGATTTGCTGTTCCATGTTTGTGGCACACGTGAAGATGAACAATAGCAAAAGCGAAGCGCATGGCGGCAAGTCAGCAACACGGGACAAGAACACCAAGGCATCGGGAGTATGCTAAGCTGGGCCAAAATGGGGTTTCTCTTAAAATAGGGGTCCCCAACTAGTAGGCTTCTTTTGGTCCTCATTTAAATACCAACTACAAGGGGAGAGCAGGGAACTCCAATCTGGGAGAGGAGATTGACCATCAACGGGCCCATGTCAATTTTGAGGCGCGTTTGGGTTCCAAATGGCTGCAGGACCAGTAAATAGAGAAGCAAGCAAGCAATCAAGCAAGCACTCAAGCAAGCAAGCAAGCAGGCAAAGGGTGACATGAGCAGTTCCCGGAGACAAATTCGCGCGCCCAAACGAGCCCACGGCTTCTCCGGTTCCGCGTTGCTCCTCTCGCTTCGACCCGAGGAGCGTCGAAAGCGGAGGAAGGAGGAGCTGAGGGAAGCCGCGGAGGCGCTGGAGGACGAGGCGGGATGTGCTTGTTTTTTTGGGCAGCCATGCTTCCATTCGCTTAAGAATATCTGTTTATGGTAAACGCTTCGGCGGTCAGTCCGCTTTTGGCTGGCTTTGAGGTATACCCTGTTCCCTTGTTGGTTTTGAAGGGAATCTATCACAGGACATTTTGGCATGTTTTTCCCGGGGGCTTAAGCAATTTGAAGCATGTGGAGTGGGTTTGGAGAAGGATGCGTAAACAAGCAAGGGTCATCTTTGGAAATCGAGTCTTCCAACAGGCTCGATTTTCCGTGGAAAAAATACGTCCCCCACTCCCCTACGTGCTCCAATGAATCATACTGAACACCATTCAGGATCATGGGAACCATATGGACCGTGTTTCACCCACCGGGGACCTGTGAGGAGACCCGGCTGGAAATGGGACTGCCCTCCACCCTGGAGGAAGGCGTTCAAGGCACGGGGCTCTGGCTTGGGGGGCGTGTCTTTGTTTGAGGCTGTCCCGCAATGGCGAACCGGTGTTTCTCTTGGTTTCCCTTTGAAGCTGCAACAAAGGGGTACTTTTTTTTGGGGGGTTGGTTGGGCCGAAGCTGTCCGATTCCCAAAATAAGCTCAGGTGATATCCCCAACAGCATGCGGTGCTCTTTTTACTCGTGGAACCCTGGTGGAACCCTGGTGGAACCCTGGTGGAACCTTACCTCAGGGCCGCCCCGGACCACCCCGGAGCCTATCTGGGCTGAGCCCCCAAAGCTTTCAGCTGTTGGGAAAAGAAGCCACGCTCATTTGTTGAGGCTGTGAAATTCACCAGCGGGTTAACGTCTGTAACGTCTACAGGGAAGGGTTTTGTGAATACACCCTCCTCTCATCCTTTGCTGGGCGGCAGGTTGCTTTTGCATGCGAGGGGTGTTTAATTCCACTACAAACGCTTCTGGAGAGTACTCAGTCGTCGCAATTGCGGCATAGTCCATTTGGAGGCATGTCATGGCACATTGAAGGTGTTTCATTCAAACATTCAAACCAAGTCCTCGAGATCCGGATGCGACAGGCAACTCGGCCCAGGCTTAGATGGCTGATTCCAAGGGGCTCAGCGCCTCTTTCCGGGCTCCGTCCTTTTGTGTGGGGAACCTTGTTCTCTTAAAGGTGTTCAAGGGAAGCCAGAAGGACTAGGGCTTTTCTTTTTTTTTGGTTGGGGGGGGGAGGAGAGGCGTGCCCGGAAAAAAGAAAAGACACCCCCCTCCCTTTTCTTCGCCTGGAGCTCTATCAATATCGCGGGAGGGCGGGGGGGGGTGTCAGCGAAGTCGAATGCTTCGAGGCCGCGGGGTGGCTCCGAGCTCCGAGGGCGGCGAGAGCACCAACAGCCTGTCCTTGGCGCGAGGGCTCCATGCGCTGCAGGGCGGAAGGGGTGGTTTTGGGTTAGAGAAACACGTGGTGGATAGCCTATAGCCTTTGCAACCTCTGGAAGTTTATCCTTTCAAACAACAAAAACGGCACGACTCAGTTTGTATGGCATCCTTTACATCTGCCTTTGCTACGGTCTCCGGCTGGTACGGATGTCTACATTAGTCATCCCCGAGTGCTGCGAGTGCTGCGAGTGCTGCAATTTTTGGGTTCCATGCTTGTTCGGTTCCTTGTGTTAATCAGGGGAGTGGTCATCTGGAGTTTCTCAAACTTGTGGACCTCCTTGTGGTTGGTTCCAAGAGGGAAGCACCGGGAATGCCACCGTTTTGGGACATGGTCCTTGACATGACTCTTCTGGGTGTTTCTCCAAACAGGGTTCCACCCATGTTTAACTGTTTCCATTGAAGAATTGGCCTAAGCCCCTGAACCAAGCCCAAGCCGTGTTTTACCACCCATGTTTTATCTGTTTCCCTTGGTAGAGCCCCAGAAAACGGGGCCAGCCCTGAAAGCCATGCCTCAGCCAAGCTGCGCTCCCACAAAGCCCGCGAATCCCGAGGCGCAAGGTGGGGGGCCCCCGGCGCGGCAGCCGCACCTCGGATCCCGGGCTGCGCAGGGAACGGCCCTCCATCGCTCTGGACCCAGGCGACGGGGATCGCTTTCGGATTTCGATCCGATTCCGGCCGAGTCCGGCGACTTTCTCTCCAGGAAGGGTAGCCCAAGGGTACTACTGGTTGGTGGTCTTGATGTTTTGAAAGCTCCAAGCTCCGCCAATCGAAAGCAATGAAGCTGAATTTGATTGGGAAGTGAAAGGGGCACTTGGTGAAACTATGAGACACTCCACACAAATGGCCACTACGGAGATCTACTTTTTGGAGGTCCAGTGGGGCTCAATGGTTCCACAGTCATTGTCCTAGTAGTAGTTTTTCAAGGGGTTGATTCCTCTTCCATTCTTTTCAACCATCGTTCTTTCCAAAAACCGGCTGTTTCCCCTTGGTTTTTGATGGTTTCCTGAAAAGATCCGGATCCCTGGAAAGAATGGAAATGAGGCAAAGGACCCATTGAAATTCTCAGGTGGCCCTTCCGCAAAAACCGCAGGCGAAGAGGGCCCCGTGGCTCCCCTGGTCGAGTCGGCCAAGCACAGCCGCACCAAAGGCGAGGGTTCGCTTCGAAGTCGAGTCCTCCGGGTTTCCGTTGGAACATCTCGGAGAGACTGCGGAGGGGTCTGTCTTTTTTTAAGGTAATCGCTTGCTTGTTGGTTTTAAAGTGAAGGGCAGGGCTCAAAGAAGGAAGCCCCAATTTCGCTTTTTCCAGGCGTCCATGTCTTGGTTTCCACAACCTGATTGTTTGGGGGAAGGGCTGCTCATCGACCCTTTCGTGTTTTCAGACGACCAACTTTAAGGATTCTTGCGAAGGGAACCCATCCGCCTACAATAGGAGTTGTGAAGAGTTCCATCAAAATATCCTGATTTGTCTATGGTTATTTTGGGAGAGGGGGGGGGGCTCACTAGATTCAGCACAAGAACTAAGGAGACTCATTAATTTTCATGTGTGTTCGGGGTGACACCATATTCTGTCTGTAGCTCATATGGAGGAGGGGGGGTGTCCTACACCGGCGGGTTTTTTGGTTGGAGTTAAAACGAGATCTATCATTTCAAGGGTCCCCCCAACCATGAATGAGGGGCCTTCACTTTGGAGGGGGCGATTCCTCAAACATAGTTGGTGGACATGAATCTCCGTGCCAACAATGTTTTCGAAAGGGCGCTTAAACATGAATTTATAGAACCATTTGATTTGGGCGTCCATATTTTTTCAGACCCCTTTTGGATCTTGTTGAAACGACGGCCAAAAGGGGCGTGCAGAAGCAGCTTTACTGTACATACAGGATCATCAGGGACAAGGGAGGAGCTACTTGAGTCTTTACTCCTAAGGAACAGTAAGTAAGGATCTACAAAGGCGGAATGCCGAATGTCCCTTCCGACCTGCATCGGCGGCTTTGGCTCGCTTGAAGCCAACTGCACAAATGCTGCCACCCCCCCCCCCCCCCCAGGTAAATGTATGTCCATGTATGTTGCTGTTTCTGGGCCAAGATTCACCTGTGAGAACGGAACTATGGGAAGTAGCCGCCAAGCAGTCCCGAACGGATTCCCATAGTTTCCACACCAGAGCTCTTGTCGACGTGTTTTCTTTTTCTTTCTTTTTTTCTCTTTCGGGACACGCTGTTTCAGGGAGTTCTTCTGCCTACTGGGACACACCCAGGCTGGCTGAAGCAGAAGGCTTTAACGGCAAGATGTAGGAGCAGCCGCATTGAAGCGTGTCTAGCATGTGGGGTGTCTCAAAGTAGGGCGGACCCCCAAAAGGATTGGTTTCCCTTGGAAACAACCCAAAAGGGTGCCCGGAAGATTGAGATCCACACAACTCAGCCGTCGGACATACTGGCCCATGTCAGGAACTGGCTTTTCTGA
>CAUJNA010001613.1:917684-955184 GCA_963377175.1 Effrenium voratum | reverse complement strand
TGGAAGTCTCGTTGGCCTCATCCCCGGCAGCGAATACCGAGGCCCTGGCGGGGCACCCTGAGCGAGCGGGGCGTGGCCCGGAGCAGCGGGTACCACCTGAAGTTCCTGGCGGACGGCCGCGTCCTGGGCACCGCCGCAGACGGCCAGGCGGGGTGCGGGGCGGGGAGCGCCCGCGGAGCGGCGCGGGAGCGGCGCGGATGGCGTGGGGGGTACTGGGGCTATGGGTGTCAAAAGCATAGGTGTCCTTTTGATCGGGTTAGTTTTTGGTTGGAAATAGACAGTACTGGTTGAGATTGGTTTATTGCCCCATTGACCAAGGCCATCGGTTTTTCCAAAAGGTCGCCTATGAGAGAGACTTGCGATCGAGAGATGCAGGGAATGAGACGTGGAGTCTTTTCCCCAGAAAAACCATCCAACTGGTGGTTTCCTTTAAGGATACCAAGGCCTGGGTTCATTCCCTCATTCTCTACGTATCGCACCAGCAAGAACATGGAACCCAGAATGGGTTGCCCTGGAAAATGGGAAACATGCACTGAAAAACCTGCGGTCCGATTCCTGGCGATCTTTTTTGACCCGTACCCAAGGCGTTCTCGGTGCCCTCCCCCCACACATATATTTGTTTGTTTCCAGCATGTCTCGCTGCGGAACTTCCCAACCTTCGACTTGGATTTAGAGATGCCATTTTTGCGCTGGTCCCAGGAGTTCGCTCAAACACCATGCACAACTGCAAGATGGACACGCTCCGACCCGCATCCACCAATCACGGCATTGTTCCAGAATAACCTGTCCATTTCATTTTTTTTGGCAGTCTGACCCCAGATCCCCCGAAAAATTATTCCTCCCAAGAAGGTTCGAAGAAACCTTTCCTGGAACTGGGCCTGCGATTTGTTTTCTTCCTATCGTTTGCAAGCGAGGCACAGATCTCTGGACATTTCGATCCGGACAACCACCGGGTGGTGTGGTCGGAGTCGCACGCCTGGGGGACCGCTCCTGGGATAGAAAAAGACTTGGTGAGAAAACTGCTCGTTTCGGGTCTGCTGGCATCTCCAATTGCCGGATCTGCATCTTTTGACGCGTGATGCGCGTGATGTTTTGGTTTCTAGTTGCTACGCCAGCTTAGGGTGGTGGTGGTGGTGTTGGTGGTGGTAGTGGTGGTGCCACAAGTTTCCCCCTCGGGTGGTTAAACATCACCTCTGAGTTTCTGGTGAGCTTCCTTTTCGGGGTGATGTTTTTTGGGACACTTTTTGGGAGCTTTGGGGAATGCAGCTCTGAACTTCATTGATTCATGCCTTGCTTCAGGAAAGCCCCGGGTTCGTTTTCCCAACACGTAGTGAGAACCAGCAAGAAAACGGCGGGTGTCTTCGTGGCTCGGCGCTTTAAAAGGGAAACCGAGCTCCTGGCAACGCCACGAGTTAGCACGTGCCAGTTCCAGGTTTGGGCTTCATTTGGGGCCGGTGGATAGGCTGAATGAAGCACATCCAATTGCTGGTTGGAACAGTCTCAGAAGGTGTCCTTATTTTAGTGCCTCCGGCTCAGGCCGCCGACATTACAGGCCTGCTTTCTTATTTGCGTCCCTTTGGAATTGTCCCCTTGCCCCCTTCCCCTCTGAGATTTTTGCCCCCTTTTCTTTGTTGAGATCCATTCCCCTTTTCCGCCCGAAGGCCTTTTCTCCCTCTGTTTTTTTCCCTTTTCCTCCCTAAGATGTTTTCACCCCTCTCCCTGTTGAGATCCTTTCCCCCCTTTCCCCCCTAAGGCCTTTTCCCCCCGGAGATCTTCTCCCTTTGCCTCCCTAAGATCTCCCAGATCGTCTCCCTTTCAGGGAGAAGATCTGGGAGAAAAGGACTTAGGGGGGAAAGCCCAACAGGGAAAGGGGGGAAAAGATTTAGGAAGGAAAAGGGAGAAGCTCTCAGGGGGGGGAAAGGCCTTAGGGGGGAAAGGGGGAAAAGGATCTCAGCAGGGAAAGGGGGGGGGGGAAGATCTTAGGGAGGAAAGGGAGAAGATCTGGGGACAAAGGCCTTAGGGGGGAAAGGGGAGAAATGATCTCAACAGGGAAAGGGGTGGAAAAGATCTTAGGGCGGAAAGGGAGAAGATCTGGGAGAAAAAAGGCCAACAGGGAAAGGGGGGAAAGACCTAAGGAAGGAAAAGGGAGAAGCTCTCAGGGGGGGAAAGGCCTGAGGGGGGAAAGGGTGGGAAGGATCTCAACAGGGAAAGGGGGGAAACAATCTTAGGAAGGAAAGGGAGAAGATCTGGAAAGGCCTTAAAGGGAAGGGGGGAAAGGATCTCAGCAGGGAAAGGGGGCAAAGGATCTTAAGGAGGAATAGGAAGAAGATCTCAGCGGGGGGGAAAGGCCGTAGGGGGGAAAGAGGGGAAAGGATCTCAACAGGGAAAGGGGGGGAAAGATCTCAGTGAAAAAGGGAGAAGGTCCCAGGCAGGGAAAAGGCCGGGGGAAAGGGGGAAAGGATCTCAGGGAGGAAAAGGGAGAAGATCTGAAAAGGCCTTAGGGGGAAAAGGGGGAAATGAGCTCAACAGGGAAAGGTGGGAGAAGATCCTAGGGAGGAAAAGGGAGAAGATCTCGGGGGAAGGGGGGAAAGGATCTGAGCAGGGAAAGGGGGGGAAAGATCTTAGGGAGGAAAGGGAGAAGATCTGGGGGCAAAGGCCTTAGGGGGGAAAGGGGAGAAATGATCTCAACAGGGAAAGGGGAGAAAAAGGCCAACAGGGACAGGGGGGAAAGATCTAAGGAAGGAGAAGCTCTCAGGGGGGGAAAGGCCTCAGGGGGAAAGGGTGGGAAGGATCTCAACAGGGAAAGGGGGGAAACAATCTTAGGAAGGAAAGGGGGGGGGGGGAAGATCTTAGGGAGGAAAGGGAGAAGATCTGGGAGAAAAGGACTTAGGGGGGGAAGCCCAACAGGGAAAGGGGGGAAAAGATCTTAGGAAGGAACAGGGAGAAGCTCTCATGGGGGGGGGGAAAGGCCTTGGGAGGGAAAGGGGGGAAAGGATCTCAACAGGGAAAGGGTGGGAAAGATCTTAAGGAGGAAAGGGGGGGGAAGATCTTAGGGAGTTCCTCCCTAGATCTTCCCCCCCTTTTTGTCTAAGATCTTTCCCACCCTTTCCCTGTTGAGATCCTTTCCCCCCTTTCCCTCCCAAGGCCTTTCCCCCCCTGAGAGCTTCTCGCTTTTCCTTCCTAAGATCTTTTCCCCCCTTTCCCTGTTGGCCTTTTTTCCCCAGATCTTCTCCCTTTCCTCCCGAAGATCTTTTCCACCCCTTGCCCTGTTGAGATCATTTCTCCCCTTTCCCCCCTAAGGCCTTTTTGCCCCAGATCTTCTGCCTTTCCTCCCTAAGATCTGGAAATGAAGGGGGGAAAGGGGGAAAGGATCTCAACAGCGAAAGGGGGGGAAAGATCTCAGGGAGGAAAGGGAGAAGATCTGGGGAAAAAATGCCTTAAGGGGGAAAGGGGGGAAAAGATCTTTGGGAGGAAAAGGGAAATCTTTCTCGGGGGGAACAGGCCCTAAGGGGCAATCGGGGGACAGGATCTCAATCGGGAAAGAGAGAAAAAGAACTTTGGGAAGAGAAGGGTGGAGATCTTGGGGGGAAAAGGCCTTAGGGGGGAAACGGGGGCAAGGATCTTAAGCGGGAAAGGGGGGAAGAGATCTTAGGGAGGCAAAGGGAGACGAACTCAGGGAAAAGGACTTAGGGAGGAAAGGGGGGGAAAGATCTTTGGGAGGAAAAGGGAGAAGAACTGAGGGTGGGAAAAGGCCTTAGAAGGAAAAGGGGGGAAATAAATGATCTCAACAAGGAACTGGGGGGGGGGGTTCAGCATTAGGGCAAAAGGCCAGCATCTGGTGCATCAAGGCCTTGGGGGGAAAGGCTGAGGATGATGCTCAAGGTGAAAGGGGTGGAAAAGATCTTAGCTGGAAAGGGAAAGAGCGGGGGGGGAATGAAACCCCAAAATGTTGAAGACTAAGGAAGGCAAAAGCAACTGAAAGGGGGGAAAGGCTCTTCGGGAAGGGTGGCGTGGTACCCTTGGACCCCCTACGGGGAAAGGATCTCAACAGGGAAAGGGGAGGAAAGATCTCAGTGAAAAAGGGAGAAGGTCCCAGGCAGGGAAAAGGCCTTAGGGGGGAAAGGGGGAAAGGATCTCAACAGGGACAGGGGGCAAAGGATCTTAGGGAGGAAAAGGGAGAAGATCTGAAAAGGCCTTAGGGGGGAAAGGAGCTCAACAGGGAAAGGTGGGAGAAGATCCTAGGGAGGAAAAGGGAGAAGATCTTGGGGGGAAAGGGGGAGAGGATCTCAACCAAGGGAAAAGATCTTGGGGAGGACAAGGGAGAAGATCTCAGGGGGGGAAAGGCCTTAGGGGGGAAAGAGGGGAAAGGACCTCAACAGGGAAAGGGGGCAAAGGATCTTAGGGAGGAAAAGGGAGAAGATCTTGGGGGGGAAAACGCCTTAGGGGGGAAAGGGCGGGAAAGTATCTCAACAAGGAAAGGGGGGAAAAGATCTTAGGAAGGAAAAGGGGGAAGATCGCGGGGGGAAAAAAGGCCTTAGGGGGGAAAGGAGGGAAAGGATCTCAACACGGAGAGGGGGGAAAACATCGTAGGGAGGAAAAGGGAAAAAACTCAGAGGGAGAAAGGGCCTTAGGGGGGAAAGGGGGAATGGATCTCAACAGGGAAAATGGCAAAAGATCTTAGGGAGGAAAAGGGAGAAGATCTCAGGGGGGGAAAGGCCTTAGGGGGGAAAGGGGGGAAAGGATCTGAGCAGGGAAAGGGGGGGAAAGATCTGAGGGAGGAAAGGGAGAAGATCTGGGGGCAAAGGCCTTAGGGGGGAAAGGGGAGAAATGATCTCAACAGGGAAAGGGGTGGAAAAGATCTTAGGGAGGAAAGGGAGAAGATCTGGGGGAAAAAAGGCCAACAGGGACAGGGGGGAAAGACCTAAGGAAGGAGAAGCTCTCAGGGGGGGAAAGGCCTCAGGGGGAAAGGGTGGGAAGGATCTCAACAGGGAAAGGGGGGAAACAATCTTAGGAAGGAAAGGGGGGGAAGATCTTAGGGAGGAAAGGGAGAAGATCTGGGAGAAAAGGACTTAGGGGGGGAAGCCCAACAGGGAAAGGGGGAAAAGATCGTAGGAAGGAACAGGGAGAAGCTCTCATGGGGGGGGGGAAAGGCCTTGGGAGGGAAAGGGGGGAAAGGATCTCAACAGGGAAAGGGTGGGAAAGATCTTAAGGAGGAAAGGGGGGGGAAGATCTTAGGGACCCCTTTTTTTGGGACCCCTTGTTTTCTTTTTTTTTGTTTTTTCTTAGCCCTGCAAAGGTTGGCTCGCTTGAAATGCAACCTGGAGCCAAATTGCAAGCATATCTAGGGGTCTCTATTTTGCAGCCTCACGCCTCCACGCAGCGTTTTAGACTTCGAATCCTTCGCAGGACGAGGTCAATTGCTGGACGGACGAGTGCTAGGAGCCTCTCAGGTAGAATATAAACCATTTGGGAAACCCCCTCTAAAGAGAGAGCTCCAGCTGGAAGCCTCAGCTCCAGCTGGAGGCCTCCCACAGTGAAGCTGGAAGAGGCACGGAGTGCTCTGACTGTTGGACGTCACCCAAAAAATTTTCCTAATGTAAAGCTTCTTATAAAGCTTCTTATAAAGCTTCTTATAAAGCTTCTTATAAAGCTTCTTATAAAGCTTCTTGTAAAGCTTCTTATAAAGCTTCTTATAAAGCTTCTTATAAAGCTTCTTATAAAGCTTCTTATTAAAGCTTCTTATAAAGCTTCTTATAAAGCTTCTTATAAAGCTTCTCCCTAAGATTCTTCCCCCCCCCCCTTTCCTCCCTAAGATCTTTCCACCCTTTCCCTGTTGAGATCTGTCCCCCCTTTCCCTCCCAAGGCCTTTCCCCCCCCCCATGAGAGCTTCTCGCTTTTCCTTCCCAAGATCTCTTCCCCCCTTTCCCTGTTGGCCTTTTTTCCCCAGATCTTCTCCCTTTCCTCCCGAAGATCTTTTCCACCCCTTGCCCTGTTGAGATCATTTCTCCCCTTTCCCCCCTAAGGCCTTTTTGCCCCAGATCTTCTGCCTTTCCTCCCTAAGATCTGGAAATGAAGGGGGGAAAGGGGGAAAGGATCTCAACAGCGAAAGGGGGGGAAAGAAAGGGGGGAAAAGATCTTTGGGAGGAAAAGGGAAATCTTTCTCGGGGGGAACAGGCCCTAAGGGGCAATCGGGGGACAGGATCTCAATCGGGAAAGAGAGGAAAAAACTTTGGGAAGAGAAGGGTGGAGATCTTGGGGGGAAAAGGCCTTAGGGGGGAAACGGGGGCAAGGATCTTAAGCGGGAAAGGGGGGAAGAGATCTTAGGGAGGCAAAGGGAGACGAACTCAGGGAAAAGGACTTAGGGAGGAAAGGGGGGGGGAAAGATCTTTGGGAGGAAAAGGGAGAAGAACTGAGGGTGGGAAAAGGTCTTAGGGGGGAAATAAATGATCCAGCATAGGCAACATCACCAGCATCACTTGCATCATCCGCATCCTTGGCAGGCGCTGATGCGGATGATGCAGGTGATGCTGGCGATGTGCAGCTGGAGCTGCTAAGGATGCGAAAGCGCACCCGGGGGGAATCGAACACCCCAATGTTTTTGACAAACTGAGTTGCGCAAGCCCGCACAATGAACAGATTTAGTGAAGCGTCTTCGAATCACCGCGTGGTACGTGGACCCCCCCCCCCCGCAACAGTCTGAAATGCTGCCTCTGGGGAGGGGTTAGGGGAGGGGTAACAGGTAAAGAGGTAAGGAGCATTTCTTATGTCCAACACGCCGCCTGTTGTCGGCGGATTTTCTGTGAATTACAGCAGGTGGCTGGTGTTTCCCCAAGAGTTTGCATCCTAGCTTCCATGTTAGAGGGACCTCGTAGCGTAGGGACTTCCAACAGAGACTAAGCATTAGTCAATTTGCCCAGACATTAATCCTTCTTTGTCGGCGTCGGTGCTTCTTTGTCAAGGGCAATGGCTTTGCCTTGCGAGGCCTGCCGGGTGGGTCCCATCCTTCCCCTGACTTGTGGGGTGTCCGAGTTCTTTATCAAACAAAGAAGACGCTGTAGAAGAGCTGCAACCGGAAAGGAATGTTGGCCTTGGTTCATATCGCAAAACATATGTGACCGGCAACAAACAGCGTAGTTGATCTTTGAAATCGCTCCCACAAATTGAACTGCCGTCAATCTGACAAGTCTGCGGCAGGTTCAGGAACATTTACATGTACCCCCGCAGACGGCTGTGAGCCTTCTTCAAGATTGGATGCAGACACCTTCAGCTTTTGACTACTCCCAAGGTAGACTTACACCCAGCTCTGGGTTGACGCCTTTTGTTGGGCAATCTGGGGTCTGCACCAGTCATTGGTGCAGAGCTCTCGATATTTTCTGCTTTTCTTGTTGTAGTCAGCATCCAATATTGCTTCAGAGCCATAACCAGGGCAGCCATAGGAAGGCTATATGGCGCTCCACGACCCAAGAGTCACTGTCACTACCGGTGACAAGTCACTATATGGCCATGGGTCAAAATCCAAATCGTCCCCCCACCAAAATGGGATCCCATTGGTTTTGACCCGCAGCCATATGCCTAAAATGAGTCTCCGCACAGGGAGAGCCCTACCCGAGGTGAAGGTCACTGGTCACATTTTCTACAAGGCCCACACCCCGCAGATCACGGGCGCCTTCAAAGCCTCCGACGGCGGAAAGGGGAAATTGGAACTGAGCCCCGAGTGATGGGAGGCGGTGCGTATGGAACCGGTGTTGATCTGCAAGTTGCAACATTTACCATGCCGGAGCGGGTGCAGTTACGGGTGCAGTTGCAGTTTTTGTTGGACTGTTTTGGGTGGGGGGGATCGTTTGTTCGAGGGACCTTCCACGTTCTGCTTCAACCTCCAAGGAGCTTCATTTGATTGCCGCCTGCGCCGAAGAGGATTCCCAATTTCCAGACCCTTCACTGCGCGAAAATGGCGTGTCTGTGCATGATTGCTTAGCATGTTTTGGGTGGAGTCACTGGAGCGCGAGCGCGGGCGATCAGAAGACACCACACTGCCGGGTTTGCAAAGAATTCGTGGCTCACATGGAAGGCGTCGGGCGAATCCCACGATCTTGACGACCAAAAAACCAGGCAACCCGACATGTTTACATGACCAAGCAATGTAAAAGAGCCAACATTTGGGCAAGTCCATCCAAGCACCTGGAACCATGGTTGGCCATTGTCAGACCAAGTCTGTTTATTTGAGTTCTAACAGAGCTCTGCTGGCTGGGGATTGTTCATAAGGCGTGGAACAAGCGCTGTTACTAAACCAACTTGCTGTCCATTCTTTGGCAGAATTTGCCTAAAGACTGGCGGATCCTCCTATGAAGGAGAGTAAACCTTCAAGAAAATGCTCATGCAGGGCTCTGAGATATGGCTGTGGGTTGCAGTTTCATGTCTTCCCCGCGCGGGCTTCAAGTTATTTCCTGCCCAACTTGTCTTAAATAGGGGCCCTGCGCAGTGCCCAGGACCGGGTTTCAGGTCATAGGACCAAAACAGCCGAGGCTGCAGTCCTATGGGAATCGTTAACTTGGGGATCTTTGTTCAACCCATGGACACTACGAGACCGCGCGCAGTCAACGATTTTTCCCCGGTCCCAAAGACGGGAGAGTCACCTCGCGCAGGCAAACCTTTCGGAGCCCCGGATTTGTCAAACTTCTCGGATGCCTGGGATGTCTGGATCGCGGCTCGAGCGATGTCGTGTGCTGGGCAAGTGTTAAGCGGATGCATCCCTGTCTCCGCCCTTTGCTTCCCCTGAGATGAGGGATACGAACATGCAGTGATTTTCCGTGCGGTGCCTTATTCAGCAACCCTACATGCGTTTGGGGATGTCTCTTGGCGGTAGCCAGCCATCAGCCTTTTTTAGCTTTTCAGTGTTTGGAGGGATTTATGACACCCTCCCCACTAGTTTCTCTACGAACTGAGTGACCTTGCTGATGCTCAGTGGGGAGTGACCTTCCGGGTTTTGGGAATGAACCGAAGGAGATTCCTTGAAAGGACACCATAGGAGATGGTTTTCTCGGCATCTCTCGTACCGATCGCAAGCAAAGGGAACCCCCAGCTGACTTTGATCCCAAGGTGTGTTCACCCCACCCCCTGGTAGGTTAAAGGGAAACCCCAGACCCCGATCCCCAGAAGGTGTAGGAAGCAGAGGGCCTTGCGGCTCTTCCAACTCGGAAGTGCGGCCTTGGGACAGATACGAACAGCCGGGCAGGGCACTGGAAGCCTAAAGTCGGGCCGAAGGCACCTGGGTGAACTTGTGGATATATCATTCACATTAATTTGCGAAGATAATGTAAGTACGTAAACAAATGCCTAACTATCTGAAAAAAACAGATAGCTACCAAAGACATAAATAGATGTACAAGAAAGTAGTTCACTAAATCAATAAGCCCACAAACAATGCATAACTAAATAAGTAGATACACGATTAAATAAACAAACAAAGACATACATATGTTTTTGTTTTTAAGAAACAACTATAACAAACAATTGCAACAATAAATGGACACAATACACAACATAAATGATAATAAATAAATAGATGCCTTACGAACCAGAATGATCACATAACTAGAATCATAACTGAACAAACACATGACACATATGTTGGACTTGTTTACACACGTACATACACGTTCCAAATTCATTTGATTTAGCCCGGGATAGAGGAATGGCGGCACCAGGCTGCACTCAATATCAAATTGCACAATTCAGATTAATATTTGTGAATGCAGTATTCAGATCCGAGATCCAACATCGGCGCAAGATCTCCTCCAGCGGGGCTTTTGGCAGCAGTCTTGGATCCTTGACTCTCCCGGGGAGATTGTAAACTGAATAGTTGATTCTCTAAGTATGACAGAATATTTAGATCTTGGGTCTAGATCCAAGAATTCCGGCCCCTGACATCTTAAACAGAAGCTTAATCGTAATGTTGGCTTACGAGGTCAAATACTTGGATTCAGGTTTTTTTGGGGACTTCCGGGAGCAATCCTGGATCTTGGATCCAGGATCTAAATACTTCATTTAGAGTTCTAACTACAGCTAGGTTTTCCAGTAGTGCCCTTTTACCCTCTTTTGGGGGGAGGGTTCCCCCACTAAAATAGACTACAGAAAAAGGCTGGGTGTTTAGAATATTTTGTAAACACATTCATGCACAAAGCAGCCCTGCTATGATTTCGGTCGCGGCTTCATATGCCCCAGCCTTCCGACTGCCCGACCTCCCAAGGGGGTACAGGGACTGTTTCGACGAGTCTCACAGGCCGGAAAAGCGCGGACGCCGTGCCAAGTTTGGGATTCAGGAGTGGGGAAGGCTGACCATCGTGCTAAGGCAGACTCTCTTTGTGAATTGATGCTATGAGTCAGACCATTTAGTTGTGCAGGGTTCAAGACGTGTGCAGTTGGGCGCGAGGTGGATGGCCCAATTCCCCCATGTTGGTTGAGTCATGCCCTTCACTTCAGGAGGACGAAAGATTTGTCCTCTTAGAGCTGTGTAGCAAAAAACAGACTAGCGGGTCAGTTGGGTCAGAAATTTTGATCGCGCGTAGCGTGGCAGGTGCGGCACGGTCAATTTGCAACCCGTGTTAGAATTTCTGAAAGCGGGCTTTCAGCATCGGCTCGGGCGGCGCGAGGCTGGCAATTCCGGTGGCCGGGGAGCGCCCTGCTCGAGAAACCGCCCCCCAGGCAGTTCGATGTCGGACGAAGCAGGGAAGTTTGCCGGAGCCAAAACATCCGTTTGGGTGGAAGAGGGTCCGTATCCAGTGGGGTGCATGCATAGACTGACAGATACCGAAGTCGGACCAGCCGTTGGAATGAGGGAGCCACTTTTAGTCACGTAACCCCTTTGCACAACCGTGCCAAAAGGTCTCAACGATTCGGAGACGATGGGTTGCGGGATTCCGGCGACGCATTCGACGAATTCGATACAACTCGCAGGCGTGTGGAGCTGCCATCGGAGGAGGTGGAGGTGATCCTTCGGAGACTCCGCGCGGCTCGTCGCATCTGAGGCGGTTGGTCAAAAGCCTCATGGCTGGACACCCTGGGGCCCTAAATAGGTTCTATCAAACGGGCTCCAGCTTGCAAAGGACAATGTGCGCAGCATCCTAGAATCAATTATTTGTTAGAATCTGTTTTGGGTCACCCGTGGACACACATCTCCATGCAAGTGATGTCCCAGGATCGCCAACATCATTGACTGGAATTTTCATGGCTCTGTTTTTCTGAGATCCTGCTGAATTTGCCGCGGGTGACTCCTCAATGCATGAGCACTTCTCAAAATTGGGAGGTCTTGACGGGTTCTAACAGCAACTCTGGATGTGGGGGTTCATTGGTTGTCACTCACGCCTTTCCTTTCTTGAGAACCAGATGACTCATGGACATTGATTCACGGGACGCAAGTCCCTTGCCATTGCTCCGCGCCTTGTTCTATTTGCAGCGGTGTAGGTCGCTGCTTAACATCGATTTGCACAGTACTGTACATATTTAGACATACCCTGAATTTCATCCCCGGAAACCCTGTTCACTTGAGTCCGTGGTTATCCCAGCGCAGGGCTGCCGCGAAGTGGGGTTGTCCACGAGTATGCGTGCGACTTTTTGTGGGGTCCCCCTTGTTTGGTGGTCTTTTAAAGGAAGGCGAAAAGGAAAACCACCATTTTTGGGGCTGCGGGGCCCCCACAAAAAAGAGCCGGCGCCAATCTTTTTATCGAGCCGAAGAGACGGCTTTCCCGAGGCGATGTCTGGGGAGGAGCGGCGGGTGGCGCTGGCCGCCATGCCCGAGGTAGGGGTTGCCTCATCCGAAAGCGGGGAAGTTGGAGCCGGTGAGCGTGCGTGAGGTGAAGAGCGATGAAGAGCGAAGGGCCCGTGAAGAGTGCATTGCAGTACATACCTACTTACACAGTTTACACATATATATATATATATGTATATATATATATGTATATGTATATATATATACATACACACATGCGTGTTTGTATACCTGGTTGGGATGCTGAAAACGAGAACACACACGAAGCCACTCATTGGAATTCCCCATACGTAGTCTATTCGACATGAGGCCAAAGACCCACACGTCAGCCTGCGCAGGGCACGCGGAAAGAGCTGATGAAGCATTTGAAGCAGGAGGCGTGGTCATTCTTGGGGACTCCCAGAAGGGAATTTTAGTGAAAGGGAAACCACACCGGCAACAACCATTTTGAGGGACCCACATGGATTTTTTGTGGATTCTCCATGGGACATCTCATGAAATGTGTGGTGCAGTTGGGAAGTGATTGTTGCTCACGAAAGATCTTGGGGGGGGGGGGGGAGAGCAAAGGGGGAAAGGGGGAACAGATCTTGGGGGGGCGGGGTCAAGGCGGGAGAAGATCTTAGAGGGGGAAAGGTGGGAAAAGATCTGGAGGAAAAGGGAGAAGATCTCGGGGGGGAAAAGGCCCTAGGGGGGGGAAGGGGGAAAGGATCTCAATGGACATATGGTAAAAAAAATGCAGACCATGTTGTATTTGTTGTGAATTTCCATGAGTACAAGTCGGCTTGGCTGCTCGCTGTGCGTGTTTCCAGCTTCCATCTCTCGAAATCCTCGGTCTTCGTTGGGTTGGAGTTACAGAATCGGTTTTGCGTTGGCAGATGGCCGGAGAGAGTGTTTGGACCGGGTGAAACACGCAAAGAACACATGTTGCCGGAAATGAGGGCAGGGATCCTAGGCGCAGTGGGCTGCGGGGATAGGTGTTACCCAGCTTGGAGTTTGTAAGTAGGGTCTTTGTTGGATGATCATTTTGGACCCTTCTTTTCAAGGGACCCTCCATTGTTACACATGTGCCAGTGTTTGGGTTTATGTGAAGCCCCAAATGTGGGTATAGGTCAAAATTAAACTTCCAGAAGACCGTGGGTGTTAGACCCACACCCATATGGTTTCCCGTAGACCAAAGGCTCACCGACATCCACTCGCCTGCGTCAATGAGCGCCTCCTTTCCTGGTTTCCCAATTAAACCAACCACGACGATGGGGTCCCCGAAGAAAACAACACACCTAAATGGGTGTCCAAAAATAGTGGACCCCATGTTGGTGGTTTTCTATTTCTGGACAAGCTGTTTGTTTGTTTGGGGAAACCCATTTGTTTCGCCAAAGGAACCATGCCGTATTATTTCAGGGGTCCATCTGTGGGTCTATCTTTTTTTCTTCTCTTTTCGGGCACCCGTCTTGGGCTTGGTTTAAAGGCACACCAAAGGGAAAACCGGAGGACCCCGGAAAAAAAGAAGAAAAAACGCGGCACGCCCATGTCGAAAGAAACCCATGGCCTGCCCAGCGCTGTTCAAAGCGCCAGGCTGGTGGCTCCCGGCTCCGCCAGCTCTTGTCACACCTGCCGCCGCTCCGGGCGGGTTTGGCCGAGTCCTTTTGGGTTTGCCAAGCCATCCAACAACCTCCCTGAGATACCTCCACACCTCCCAAGGGCTCTTAGTTCTGACAACCACCTATGCTGGGCTAGGACTAAGAGCCCTCTCCTACCTTATGTCAGGTGCTTGGTGTTTCCTGGCGGGTTTTTCTGTCTTGAAACGTGCGGCTTCTGTTCTTTTATGGGTGTGCCACGGGTTTCGGGGGGGACAAAACACACGCATTCTTCCCTTGGGGTTTCCGAAAAAGAAAAAAGAAAAAAGAAACACCCACAAAATCGCAGTTTCCCAACCAACACCTTTTTTTCTCCCACCCCCCCCAAAATGACGGGAGACCTCCCGGCTAGAGAAGTCCTCAGAGCCAGGGACCTATTGGAGGGCGCGGATGACCAGAAGCGCACCGAGCTCCTGCAGGCTTCGGCTTTCGGGGTTGTGCAAGAAGCTGCTGCGCCCAGCTGGCGCCGTGAATCAGCAAGGATCGATACGCACATGCACACGCATACACGCACGCACACGAGCACGCACGCGCGCACGCGCACGCACACGGACACCAGCACCAGCATGTGTCTTTCTGCTGGCATCTTTGGGCGACGGAGCCAGCGCCGTTCTTTCGCTTCTGTGCGAGCGAGCAGCTTGCGCAGGGCGTTCGGATGCTGGAGGCCGTGAATGCGCAGGTCCTGGCTGCACCGGACATGGCCCGGGGCCCCAGGAGTTCGATTGACATGGGCGGGACGGCGGGACGGCGGGGCCCTGCGAGGTTTCAGGCTCTGGTGGTTATGAATGAGTTTGGATTTGGAGTTTACCCCCAGCCCCTTTGGAATGCAGAAGATAGCCTTTAAGGTCCAAAGCACCCAACCGAGCCAATCAAGAGGGAAGTTGAAGGTTCTCAAAATTGGAACCACTGCTTCTTGTAGAAGACAAACGGTTCTTCCCACCCCCCGGCACACCTCCAAACTACCAGACCAAGCCACCAGCAAAGCTGATTTTCGAAGAAGTTTCTCCAAATCGGTGGATCCCCTGCGGTGAAAAAAGGTGGAATTATTTTTTGGTTTTTGTGTGTGTGTGTGGTCTTTCTGGTTGATATTTGAAAGAAACACCGAAAGGAAACCACCCCGTTTTAGGAAATGGACCCCTGTTGTGAGAAAACCAGGTTTTAGGTTGCCACTTCCCGTGATATCAAGGGCATCCCTGAGTGATGTGGGTAGGGAATCCGATTTCGGTATCACAGAACGGGCTATTGCTTGTGTTTCGTATAGGGGGGGGGGTTCGGGTCTCAAGGAAGCAAGCAAGAGACTGTCTGCTTTTTTTCCCGGTGGAACACGGGGTTGAGTTTCCTTGGGTTTGGAAAGAGTTGCACCGTTTTTTGCCTTGGGATGTCGGATCAACTGGGAAAGGATTTGTCAATGCTGGCAAGTCAGACAAAGCTGTCAATCGAGGCCGCGGTAGTGCGGATCCTTCGGGAGGACGGGAGGGGGTGGTGTGCTCTCAGCCTCTGGTGCTCTTTTGTTTGCCTTTGTTTTGGACCACCTTTTTGCAGTCAGCGCGGCAATGCTGGTGTTGAACGACCATTAGCGCCAGGAAATTCTTCCTGCGAGAGTGCAAGAGAGAGAGAGAGAGAGAGAGAGAGAGAGAGAGAGAGAGAGAGAGAGGGAGAGAGCGAGAGACCAAGCTCGCATATTCGAATTGGGTTTGGCCTTCAGGCATGTGGTTGGAAGCATGCCAGGTGCCTAGTGCTTTGGTCTTTTTGGGTGATCCATGCGGGGTGAATCACCAATTCGATCAAGTCATTGATAGATGGTCAGTTCAGAGGTGGATGTTTCCCAGAGCAACCGCCATCTCTCTACTGTGCATTGTCAGAGAAGAACACTTTAGGGTCTTGCCATTGAAGGCGACAGCGCATCAATGAAGAACACGAGTGCCATGCAGCAATCGACCTGCTCCCAGCACCAATTCCACCCAATAAATTCACCGATGACATTGGCCTCTTTCCATTCGGCCCACATCGTGGATTGAACCCGCAGGCTTTTTTGCTCCTTTCAAGTATTCGTGGATACCCTCCGGTGCGGGGGGAGGGGGGGGGGGCATGCTCTCCGGTTCTGATTTTCTAGGATCCACTTGCCTTGGTGTCCCAGCCATCCGGTTCCTGAGCTTTTTAGCTTCTTAGTGTTTACTGGCAGTTTTCATGCAACCCAGTAACAGTTGAACTTTTAGCGGGGGATCTGAGGGCAGCCTAGTTGCAGAGCTGAAAAGGTTCGACATAAATCGCTGGACATCAACGAAGCAAAGACACCTTTTTGTGCAAATGAGAGCCCTCTGTCCAATCAGGGAACTGGAAAGCGGGCTATGATGGCAGTCCAAAACCCTCCGATCGTCCACTTTTATGACTGGAAATGGCACGTTACTAGAGGAAACCAAAGGAACCACTCAGGCCATAGGACCATATGATGGGTGTGTCCTTTTTGTCGGGACCCCCCAAAAAATCAACAACAAAAAGAAGCTCAGGTGATATCCCCGAACCCTCGCAGAACCCTTGCAGACCCCTGCAGAACCTTACCTCAGAGCCGCCCTGGAGCCTATCTGGTCTGAGGCCTCATCGCGTTTCAGCTGTTGGGGAATAGAACCAAAATGGTGGTTTTCCATGGGGGTTTCCCTGAAAACAAAAAGCCGCCAAAGAAGAGGCGCCCTCCTGCAAAGACTCACTTCCTGAGTGCATGAACTTTAAACTTTTTGGGAAGACCATTTTAGTGGTAAATTTAAAGTTTAGACTTTTTTTGGGCCATCCACTCAGGCAGTGAGAAGACACGCGCCCATTGCCGTCGCTCTCGAATGGCCTGCCCGGGCCTGCCGCCAGCTCACGCCGCTGCAGCGGCACGCCATCGTGGAGGCGCTGCCTGCGGAGACGCAGCAGGCGGGCCTGGGTGGACCGGCTTCCACGTCGATCCGTGCTGAAGATCTTAGGTGGGAACACCAGCCATCCGGCGCGTGAGGTGTTTATGTTTTTTTTGTTTTTTCCCCCGTCCGGCGTCGTTTTTTTTTTCTTCTTCTTTTTCTTCCTCGGTTTTCAGTTGGTTGAATGGTAGTTTCCTTTTTTGTTGTTGTTTTTCCGTTTAACCCACTAAACATGAGTCACTTTTCAGGGGATCAGAAAATGGACAGCCCGGCTTAGTTTAGCCATTGAAAACTTGCTACGGCATGGGATGCTTTCCTGCGTCAGGTTGACACTTTCGCCCATGGATGCTTACAATCTGAGCGTTTAGTGCCCGCTCTGCGATGGCTTGCTTCATGTTGGCTCGGAGCCATTCGGAGGGTTGGGAGCCATGTCCCACCTTTGGCGCAGACTTGCGACGTGAAGTGTCTGGTCCGTTGACCCCTGAGCAGGGCCCCCATTTTTTTTTGAAGAAGCCCCACTTAACAGGGGGCACAGGGGGAGGTCGCCAAAATACCCACCCACTCTCCCCCCCCTTCGCAATCAAGGCTGGTCAAAATAGGCGGACGCCCAAGAATGGTGGGTTTCCATTTTGGCTTTTCAACAGGCTGAAAATCCGCTTCCCCCAAACTTGGCGGTTTGCATTTTGGGGGTTTCCCATGGATCGAACCAGGGAGCCGTTCAAATCCAAACCACCGGACCACTTGAAACACCAGTTTCCAACACCAGCTACAAGAAGATGTACAGGAAATCCTTGTTCTTGGTGGGCATTTGACCAATTCTTTGTAGAGCTTCCTGTCTACGACAGTTTTGACGGGCTTCCCCATGGAGAACCGCGCAGCCGCCCCCACTGCGCAAACGTCTGAGCGATCGAACCGGGCGTCGGTAAGGCGCCGTAAGCCCGCACGCCGAGGCGCTGACGGCCCACCTGAGGGCAGAGAAGGCAGCGCACAGCGCGCCCAAGGCGGCGGGGGGGGGGGGGGAGTTCTTGGGGGGTTGTGGGAGTTGGATGGGTTTTTCTTGTCAGCCCGTTTCCACCTGTTTGAGGACTTTGGGGGTCTGAACCGTTGGATGGGTTTCAGTCGTCTCTTCTGATTACAAGAACTCATTCCCACTTTTGTCACACTTTTGGTCGTTTCGGGCGTGTTTCGCGCGGGTGTCGCGTCGCCCAATGTCCGGAGTTCTGAGGCTTGAAGCCGGGGTTGAGCCTTGAAACGGAAGCTGCGAGTGGCCAAGCCGCAAGACTTCACTTGGTGCTCGGGGAAAGAGAAAAATGGAGTCCCGAAATGAACCATCCAACTAGTATAAACCGTCCAACTGGTGGTTTTTCCTTTAAGGGAAATCCCCAGCCCTTATCGCACCAGCAAAAGTGAAAGCCCAAGCCAAGTCAGATTCCATCGAAGCCCCGCGCTCCATTTGAATGTGGATCGCTTTCGGCCAACATTCGCACGAATTTTGGGTTGCCCTTCCGGCTGTGAGAACACATCTCCATGATCCAACAGACTTGCAGTGAGATACATGATCTCCTCCATTGGAACACTCTCCATATTGCCATCTAAGCTACCTGCCAGGTCTTTGAACCCTCACAGATTCAGGTTCCCACGTCCTCGGACCGACTTCGTGTGATGCGCACGCAACTGTGCCTGTATTATAGCGAGTTAGACATTTTTGCGCATCAAGTACTTTCAAAGAGAAGAACCGATTTCCTGGTACTCATGTTTGTTGGTTTTCCTTTTTGGTTGTTGGGGGTGGGGATTGTGTTAAATCTACCTGGAAGACAGAGGAACAGACCAGCCCAGTATCTGGGTTGCATATTTGGGACATCAGCATCTGGTTTCAGCGAATGAGAGACAGGCTTAGCTCCAGCATCGGAGCCTCCCAAAGTTCTTGGGTTCCAAAGGCAATGCTCAACTCTTCAGGATGCTCCGACTTTTGATCGCATGGCTGTGTGTTTGTTTGCCAGCGGATGCTGGATGGATTCGAAGACAGCATTTGTAGCAGGCAGATTCGAACAAATCGAAGCAAAGAGACGGAGTACAACACAAGCTCTCTCTCTGTCTCTCTCTCTCTCTCTCTCTCGCAGGCCTATCCCGCGCAGAGCCTGTTGCCGGCCCTGTGCCGCATGCGCTGATCTCTCTCGCCCAGTGACTGAGGGCACTGCCTGAGGGTAGCGGGATGGGCTGAGCAGACGTATTTGTGCCATACTCACCTGAGGGTCAAAGAAGGGTTGAGGGGATTGTTCCATAAGTGTTTTGGTTCCGTGCACTGGCAGACCGTAGCAGTTGCAAGCATAGCAACCGACGGGAAAGTGACGGTCGTACATGTGCCAGCTCCCTTTTCAACACACTCTCAACCGAATGCTTTGCAGCAATCTTGCTTGGTTTTGAAATGATACATGGTTGCCTTTGGGAGAGTTTATTGGGAAATCCCCACTTAACTGCTAGGATTTAATTTTTTTCTCCCCTTCCAACGTCAACCAAGTATAGACTGGTATCCACTCAGTTCTCTCTGCAAGAGGGCAACGTCGCAGCCATAAGGCCGCTCGCCTCATAGCCCATCCGGCTGTTGGAACCACTTGGCTCGTAGCGCCTGCCTGGAGTCATGGACACCTGTTCCTTGAATGAAAAGGCAGGATCGCAAGCTGGTGACACATCCAAGAGGAGCATTACCAGTCGGGTCTTAGGGAGGCATGTTGTGACTGGAAGAGACCAAGTTCTGAGCATCGGACTTTGCTTCAAACCGCCTCGGTTTGGCCGATGGAGCTGCGCAAAGCGTGGAGATGACTTCCGGGTTTGCTGCATGTTTTCTCCAGCAAATCGCAGCTTTTCTACCTCTTCAGATGTGTTGTTTTCAGTTTATGAAAGGCACATGTTCAGCAAGCCCTGGCGGTCGCTCTGTACTGGTGGCGGCATCACGATTGTTTGACGCCCAGGATTTGCATCGCCGCTTCGGCTGGGAGTGGGTCAGAGCGTGAACTTGCGGTTAACGATGAGCTGTGAACAGACAGGCGTGTTCTCTTTTGGGGCTGCAACCAACTCTTTCTTCACCTGTGGTTGAAGGGGCTTTTGTCCGGTTGCTGCTGGGGGCATGTAGAAGCATTGCCCTTGGAACATCTGGTTTCAACTTGTTGCCGACGGTAACTTTCCAAGCTGTGTCAAATCGAGTTGGCAATCGATTCAGGATCCATTATCGATTTGAAGTTCTAGTGTTTTACTTACAGATATGAGCACACTTGCATCCGCAGAGGTAAGCGCCTGACCTGCACAGCAAAAGCGCTTGCTTTTGGTGATCTGCTGTCCAACAAGGATGTGGTTTGTGTTCCCTGGTCTGTGGCAATGGCCTTCACGGCAACTGAAACTAGTGGTGTTCAGGAGCAGTGAGGTGTCAGTGAGTAGGCAGGTATGTGAGCAGTTTGTGTCGTATGCCAGCGGCGATCGGCATAGATCTGTGGAAGGCTTGCGATACCGGTGTGCCTGATCATGGGGAACCCGACCAGCCAGATCGATTAGTTGCCAGAGGCAGAGGTGAGGCTTTGTGCCATCACAAATCCCACACCGCATGAGGAAGTTCAAGAGAATCGGATCAACCTCTGACGGTACTCAAGTCTCTATGGCATGAGCCCGATTTGCTCTGACATTTGGTGCAGCCGCTGGGGTATGTTTGAAATTGACTTTCGAGCAGGCTCGCATGACTGTCCGGAAATCTCTCTTGGCTTGCGGCTGAAGCACGCCCATTTTTTGCCATTGAAGTCAGAGTCGCATGTGATCGTTCTTGGGAAGTGAACAGTATTATGCCAGCTGGCTAAGGTCAATTCAAGGCAACACAGCATGCAAACCTCAGGCTTCAACACCAGTGCATTGGAACAAGCTGCCTCACCGCGTTCTGCCTCGGCTCTCTTCCGTAGTTGACTCTTTAAGACGCGCGTTTAATGCTGCGATGCACGCGGAGTGACAGGCGAGGTTTCTCCAGGTCCGCTAACTTCCGAGCCCTGCCCTTAGCCCTGAAGAAAGAACTTTGGCGCCAGTTGTATGGCTTTGTGCCAAGTGGACTTGGGGTTTCATTTTGAGACAAAGCCACAAGAGATGTCTTTACAGAGAGCTTCCGGATGCGAAGCACCTTGCTAGCTTTTGGAAGGCAGGCAAACAACTCTTCGCTTGGGAATGCAATGGCTTTCAGAGCGAGACATGATGTTGTCGTCATTTCCTGTGTCAGCAACAGTAGCTAACCACGATGTCACATTCAGGCTAAACACCGGTCATGGGGGAGCCTGTTGTTTTTTTGCCCAACCTGATTTCCGGGCCCATAACACAACAGTTAAAAGGAGCAAAAAACAGATTCGGGATTGAAGACATAGGGTCCGTTTCTTGTTGGACACCCTTTTGTGCTGGCTTTGAAGGGGAAATCAAAGAGGCGCCATATTGGGTCTCCCCTATTTCAAGACACACCAACCTGAGATAGGGACCGCATCTTGTAAGAGTCTCTAGGTCGGTCCCTCACTTGAGACACGTTTTGGTTTTTTAGGTTTTGATTCAACCCACGGACATGTTCCTCCCACTGTGCGGAGAAGGAATCGCTGTCACGTTTCACCAGGGTCAGCGCTCCGCACCACACGGAGCCTGCCAAACAAAATGAGCAACCGTCAGTATTCATTGTCATTCTCAAGAATTCGGCGTTCATCATTCAGAATATTTCATCAATGTTCATCAACGCCATCCTCACTACCCATTCCCCATGCAACTGGGAATGGACCTGAATTCTGACCGCGGCTCAAATACGTCACCGGGGATTTTCGGAGCAAATGCCAACCGGCCGGATGGAGGGTTTCCGGAGGGCGCGGGCGTGTTTCTGGAGACACGGAGCCTGCTAACACTAGCAGGTTCTTGGTTTTCTTTTTTGGTGTGTGTAATGCTTTCATGCTTTGGTTGCTCTTTAGGGTTCGGTTTAGGGTACCAGGAAGACATTTGGTGCAGGGTTGGCGTGATTTTAGATATTCAAGGAACGGAGTTGCGGCCAAGACGCTTGATGCTTGGTTGCCTTGACAGATTCACCCCAGATCGAAGCCTCGCCTTTAAACGGCCCGATTGCTCGCGGCCATGATTTGATTTGTCGCCTTCGCTCCTCGCGGCTCATTGGAAGCCAGTGGAATGAAGCGGGCCGCTCGGGCCCGAGCTCGCTCGCTCTGTGAACCTCGCCGAAACTTTGGCGGGTCGAGCACGAGCAAAGGTGCTGCGACAGGCTTCCCGAGAATCGGCTCCCCTTTTTTGTGTTTGTTACGCTTTTTTGGGGTCCCTGTGTTTCCCACTAACCAGGCAAAAGAAGTATACTTTTTTGCTGGGGTCCTAATTCCAGCCTGGCTTGTGCGAGATGTTCCCCTGGTTTTGATTTGTTCCTTTTGAGGCTCATCTATGAAAGACCGACTTGGCGCTATAAGGCAGTGTCAAGACCCCGTTTGTTGGGAAGGGGATGCGGCTGTTGGGGTAAGACGGTTCATATTGCCCTTGATGGGGTTCTTTGACGGGCCCAAAGGCATTGGGCCGAGATGAATGAGCTGTAGGAGATCGACAAGGCTTGTTTGGCAGGGGCTGAGCAACGGTTTAAGTTGCCCACTGTCACTTCTGGCAGGACACAGGACAGGTACACAAGTCTGGGCAGCTCCTAGCGACCTCACAAAGCTGTCTTACCTCACATGTAAGAAAGATTCTTTCTTGAGGGTCCCTTACTGTTTATTTGCGAACTCATGTTGATTCGTCCGGATACATTGCTTGCTGACAGGAGGGCAAGAGGCGCAAAACAGCAGTTTTGTTTTCCGCTTTTGGCTTCTTGGCTTGAACCAAAGAAAACAAACGAAAAAACCCAAAATAAATCCGCACCCTTACAGCAGTCCTTCAGGACTGATAAAACCAGCCCAGCCATTTTCATGACATGCCATATCCTCACGATGGCTCAGGGCTCAAGTTCCCACCAGATATGTGTAGGCGCCAGTTTCCTTCTGAGAGTGGGTGAAGCGGCCAAACATCCTGGGTGCCACAAAATGGGAGTCATACCTGTCAGAACATATATATGTTCTTATATATATATATATGTATATAATATGTGTTTGAGTTCCCAACCCCAAAGCCAGCCTGTAAGGGGTGAAACTTCTTTCATGCCATCCCCGCACAGTCAACAAGAAGGCAACATTGCCTTCCTTGTGAAGTCTTTTGGAGGATAGGCCGGGTTTTTTTTTAGGACCCGACTCTCCGAAAAGTCGCCCCCGAAGGTCGTTGTCGCGCCTTGGCCCTGACGCCTGGCTCCTCTGGCGCGAGATGCGCGGGGCTCGGCGCACTTGGCCAAGCATTTCGGATGTCTTAACTTTTCAACTTTTCAGCCACTTGGAGTGCGGGTGAGCCCATGACCAGGCGCCTTGGCAGACGTGTAGGCTGTTTTTGATGTTAGAGTGCCAGGAACCGTCTGACCAATGGGGCGGACATGAAATGTCGCAAGGGCTCCAAGAAGCCATCCACTTAGCCATGATGGAGGCGGCTCTAGTCAGTCGGGGTGGGCCCCCTTTCTTTGTTCACCAACTGTCAGCAAGCAGATGGCTAAGAATTTCAAAGGGGAAAGCCCTCAGACATGCTTGGTGGAAATACATCCTTACGTAAATGATGTCGACCAAAGGGCTCCAATCAAAATCGATCACACGAGCTTTTCTTTTCAACTAGAGTTTGTAGTTAGTCTTACGCGGGGGCAAGTATTTGTTTTTTCTTCTTTGCCTGAGCAAGCTAATGGGGGCAGGTGTTCTCCGCGTTCGGTGTCCGAAGCCCTTGCATTCCAGCTAGTAAGAGACCCGTGTGGGGGGCGAACCACTGGGCCTCTGTGGATTCACCAGGTCTCAAATAGAATGGTTTGGGGCCTCAGCCAGCAGGTCAACATGAACCAACCCTTTCCAAACTTCTTAGCGCTGACTCACTCAGCGCTTCACGGCCCTTTTGTTCTCAGGTTCCCTTCCCATGAACTTAGCAGGCCCCGTGAAACTCGCAGCTTGACCCCCCCGAAATCAAAGGCAGCACGGCTTCTGAGAAAAGACGCGGCGAAGCTGAGGCCCTCCAAGGGGGGAGTGCAGGAGTCCAATGGTCGGGGAGCCCGGGAAAGTGGGATGGGAATGGTGCCAGGTGACGAAGTGCAAGCCTTTCTCCGCGCGAACGGAACGTGACGAAAGGGGGCATTGGAGCAAAGCAGCAGACAGCTTCACTGCGGCTCAAAGGCGATCAGCCGAGCTGGAGGTGTGATGGGATGTTGTGACATCCATTCAACCTCCCCCCCCCCCCCCCCCGAACCTCCCAGAAGCCTGGGATCCATCCGCTTTGCAGGCTGGGTCGGCCTGCATCCCATGGCTTTTGGGTGCCGGGGCCCTGGCTTGGCAAGCGCAGGTGGGCTCCTTTTTGGGTTTTCTCTTTTTTCCAAGCATGGAAGCTGACAGGGATTTGGGAAGACTTGAGTTCTCTAGTGATGCAGTAACATCAGGGTTTTGGGGAAAAAACGACTGAAGTAGATGGGGGTTCGGTTATTGCGCCACGAATGCCTTGCTTCTAGGGCTTGATTCCCCATTCTTTTCAACCATCGTTCTTTCCAAAAACCGGATCCGTTTTCCCTGGGTTTCCGGCGGTTTTCTGGAAAGATTTGGATCCCTGGAAAGAATGGAATTGGAAGGTACCCCTTGCTTGGCGGAGTGAGCGACACTTTCGGCCGTCCGACCTTTGGAATGCCTTTGGGCTGAGGTGTGCCAGTGCGCACCGCCACCTTCCTGACTGCTGCGGGCGGGGGCCTCGGTTGCGAGAGGTGGGAGTCTCGGTTGGGCGGGGCAAGGGAAGCCCCAAACGGGGGCGGGTCCCTGGTCGGTTGGTGGGCCCTTACCCATTTGGCTGTGGTTGTTAAAAATGGGGTTACCCCAAAATGGAACCCTGGCAAATGGAAAGGACTGAAACCCGCGGTCCGGTCCACTTCCTGGTTGTTTAATTTTGACCCATACCCAAACTGTTTTTCTCTCGCACACGCTTGGCAGTGAGGATTTTCTTGGGCATTAGGTTTCCAGCGAGGTGAGAGTTCCGGCCACGTGGCAGAGTTTGTAGCCCCTGGCTAGGTTTACCCGCGTCCTCCTTGTAGGTTTGTAAGTGTTTCTCGAGGCTGAGCCTTTTTCAGGGGTCGTTTTCAAGGGAACCACCCATTTTGGTGTACCCTATGAGAGAACTCCATATTTCTTTACCTCATGGTTCTGTTTTGGGCTGTGCCCATTTGTTGTCAGGGCCTGAACTGAATTTTCAGATGCGGCGCTTGGATTTGCGACTTTGCCAAACCCTTTTTGCCTGTTGCTCACGCTCCAAATGTCCATATTGGGTTGCTTTGAAGGGAGCTTCTATTCAGCGTTTTGAAGGGAGCTTCTATATGATGGGATTCAGCGACCCTCAAGGAGTTCACGGGATTCACTTGAGATGGGGTTCATGAATCTTGTAGCTTTTGAGGAGCCATACGAACAGTTGGCGTGCTTCGTCCTTGCCTACAAGGCTCATCGAACCTGCTGAATATGGGCGCAGCATGCAGGCTCTGTCATCTCATTTTTGGGTGTTGATCTTGCTTGGTTCTTTTCATTTTGTTGCTTTCTGTTTTTCCTTTGTCTCCTTTCCTTCTTTGGTTCATGAGGTAAAGGAGGGGTCCATTTTGCTGGACCAGCGATGACGGTGCCCCTGGGATTGCAAGCACCATAGACGCAAGGAGGTTAATAACCTACTTTTGTTTTTACTTACACACTTTCATCATTTGGTTTGGGTCCTTGCCCTTACTCAAAAGGGGGATGCATTTCAGGGCTGCCTTTCCTTTCGACAACGAGGCTGCTCCCTGCAAGGGCTTCTGCTGCTGCGGTGGCACCTGGCTGTGGAGGAGGAGCGCTCAGCAGGGAATGAGACATGGCAGACGAATATGGCCGTGGCTCAAAAAACCGGTACCCAAAATGGAACCCTGGTAAGTGGAAACATGGACCAAACTTGCGTAACCCCTCCTGTTTAATTTGTTAGCCACGGCCATATGAACCATTTTTCGTGGTTTCCTTTAAGGGAATGGACCCATTTGGGTTCATTCAACCACATTCCGTACTTCTCGCGCCAGCAAGATGGCTGTGGGTCAAAACCAATGGTACCATTTTGGGGTAGGTGCACCACCAAGTGTAGTCTATTCTAGTGGGGATTGGGATGTTCACTGGGGGCTAACCGGGATTTTGACCCATGGCCAGATGGCTTCGCCATTGTGTCGCCTTCAAGTGGCTCCCAGGACCGGCGCGCCTTTGTGGGGGGCTACTCCGACTGGAGCCGGGCCCTGTGCCTCGGTCCGGATTATCGGCGCCGAAATCGGTTGCTTGTTTGAGGGGCGCTGTGGGATTAATTTTGGGTTTTGGGTTGTGGCTTTTGTGAGGTTGAACCGTTGGACTTCACAGCTAGGGCTTGGGGTGCCACGACACTCCTGAAGTGCTGTGCACTGGTTCCGGATTGCTTCCGGGCAAATTAGCGTAGAGCCCAAGAAAGCGGTTCCTCTTTAAAAACTGTGTCTCTTTTTTGTTTTTCCTGGGTTAGACTCAGACTTCCGGCCAGGTGCTATTACAGGGCGCTGTTGCAGGGTGCCGTTGCACGGTGCTGCCGCAGGCCGAGTCTCAGAGTTGCGCAGGGTGCTGCTGCAGGGTGTGCAGGCCGAGACTCAGAGTTGCGCAGGTGCCACTGGTGCGCCGGGTCCCGGCATCGTAGTCTTCCCTCAGTCTTCCCGGAGCTCTGGCTTCTGGCTATCAGCTCGCGTTGTCGAAGCCATTTGAGAGGCAGCGCGTCCAGCAAATCCACCAAAACATCGGAATTCCCCAAAACTCGGGCAAGAGAGTGCCAATGCTGCACTATCATCAATGCAGATTTTGGCGAGCCAATTTCCGGAGCACTCTGTTGCGAGTTTTGGTCTCTCTGCCCGTTCAGCAAATCCACCGAAACATCGGCGAGAGGCGGCGCGTTAAGCAAACCCACCAAAACCTGGCATGTCTACGCAGACTTCGGCAAGCGAATTGCCGGAGACTGTGTGGTGAGAATCGTATTGGCCGCTCTGACAGGCGGCGTGTGTGTCGCAGTGTTATGACATCTTCAGTTCGTTGCCTGACAACAGATTCTTAACTTTTTTGGGGGTGCCCCGTATGTTGTCTTGCAGAACCAGTGGGCAAACCCACATCCGGCTCAGCGTTCAGGATCGATCTGCTGGACCTCTCCGTGCGGGCTCTCAGTACTTGGGGCGCGTACTGCAACTCATTGGCCATGATTTTTCACACGGAACCGCCTCGAAAGTGGGTGGTGGGCATACATCCCAACTGGTTGGTGGGCATACGTCCCAACATAAACGATGTGCACCAAGAGATCCCCAATCAGTCCCTTGCTAAGCCCGCAGACCTTTCCAGCGCAACCTTTTGTTCCCACCACTGGTGGAAGTTGTCTCTCTGGGGTTTGGGGCATGATTTGACACTCTCCAATGCTGTCACTTGATCAGCGTCCCCAAAACTACACGGACCGGCACCTGAGCGCGGTTTGAAGTTGCGGTTACTAGGTCCCCCAGTAGCGCCCTTTTACAATTTTTGGGAGGGTTCCCCTACTAAAATAGACTACAAAAAAAGGGTACCCTTATCCTAGCCTCTCTACTGGAGGACCTAGCTTATACTGGGGCACGATGGGTTGAATTCTTGCAGCCACCTAAGTGCTTTGTACAGCTACAGTTTTACCGCGGCATGGGTTGAATCCAAGCCAAGCCAAAGCCAAGTGGGGAAGAGGACCGGATTCATCAAGTGCCGCCTGGTCTACGATCCCAGGCGATGCTCTGGGGCGGCCTGGGCGCCTACGGGGCGCTCTACTTGCGGGTGGGGGATGCCCAGAGGGGCGACGGAACGGGGTTCCCGTTTGCGCGAAAGCTCGGTTCCAAGAGATGTCTGAAGATCTGAAATGCACGTGGAGATCAACATGTGTGTGCGTGTTGTATTTTTTTCTGCTGTTGTTGGAGACTCAGGATCTCGGTTTCAAGAGATGTCTAAAGGAGATCAAGATGTGTGTGTGTGTGTGTGTGACTGTGTGTGTGTGTGACTGTGTGTGTGTTTTTGCTGGGGGAGTACGCTGGTTGTTTCGGCATTTTGATGAGTTTAGGGGTTGGAGACTTCCAGGATCTCAGGGACGCGGAGAAGAACTTAGATGATGACATACTTCTGGGATGGACTCGCAAGGTTGGCTTTGCTGCCTGACTCATTGCCGATAGGTCACAACTGGAGAGCAAAGGCAATCCTTGACTTCGGCCTTCCAATCCAAAGTGGAGGACATTCTGCACTGCGGAAATTGAGCCTTGAGCGCACTTGACATCGGAGCTGGAACCCCCTCAGCGATGGAAGGGGTCGACCGCGCACGCGGCCTGACCCAAACCCTGGGGCGGCCTTTTGGAATTTGTGTCTTGACACAAGCTGGTTCTGTTTCACCTCTTGATGCGAATGCTGATGCTGATGTGCATATTTTCGGCTTTTCTTGAATCCTAGCTGGCACTTAGCTTTCAAGACTGGCCGCAACATTTTTGTATGAATCCAACGAGTAATTCACAGCAAACATCCAGTGCAACAGATTTCATCACACCTCCTCAGCCAATCCAACAAGACAACGTTCCTTGTTGTACATGTCACCATCATTTCATATTTGTTAATTGCTGTTTTATCTCATGTTGATGTGTTCAGCATTGTTCGTGCTCGTTGACTTATTTTGGTTTCATTCTATATTGAGTTTGTACTCGATGACCAAGTAGGCTGCGATTTCCCCAAAAACAAGAAGAACAAATCGGTCAATGTAGTTCCGAGCATGTTTAACATATACAGAAGATTATGATGGGATGCTCAATTGGGTTGAAGATAAGACCGATTCTTACATATCCAACAGTGTTGCATCAAGCAAATTTGCCTGAACAATGTATATAATTGGGTCATGACTGTGTGTTGGACAATTCTGCTTTAACGATCCTCTCATTTTCAAGTCACCAGAGAATTTGTTGATGTTGCTGCAGACGATCACTATGCACTTATTGCACGTCATACTGTTGATGGAATAAATCTTGCATGGGTTTACAAGACGACACGTTTGCCACCCCACGCCCCCTACTTAACATTGAGCTGCAACGGGCAACAGCGCTCGTAGGTTCCTCATGACGAAAATCTTGCGTGACCCAACCCAACTTGGCCAAACTGAGCACCAATGCTAATCCGGCGGTGCCGGGCAAGTCGAAACAAGATGGTATGGGTCTATTTCAAAAGTCAGGCAACATTTCTTCCCCCCACCGTATTTCATTAAATCATATTTAATACATATCAACCTGAAGTGGAAGGACAGAGACGGTTCAACAAAATATGCAAGATCACTGCTGAACGTGATGAACATCCCACAAGGCAAACCACCGTGAGCGACTTTTGGCATGACAGGCTTCTTTGTTACATCCGAAAGATTGAGCCAGTGACTCAGCGAGCCATGTTTTGTCATATAATGTGCCACACCTGCATAAGCCCGTGTTGAAGTCATGGTTGCTTATGTTGAAGGTAGATTCGAGGGACATTATTCCAACTCTGCAGCTAAACATTCGAGTTCATGGATGTTGACCTCCTTTAACTGAAGAGGTTCGACATTTCACGAGTGCACCTGCCATTCACAGGGGCGGAAATGGGACCAGATAATCGATCGCATGGTGCACACCCCTTTTTCGGCGGTACCCAGGAGGGGTTCATTCGCGCCTTCTACTACTATCAGGCGCGGCTTTGTTTTGGACATATCAGAATTCTCTTAACCCCCCCTCACGCTGGTACACCCGCAGCGCATGAAAGGAACTACTGGGGTAGTTTCTTCATTTTTCTGGGGGGCAACTGGAACAGGCCCGATGTTCAGTAGAGTGCCACGAGCCAAAGTGAGTTCAAGCACTAGGCCAGCATATGTCACTTCCACCATCTACCCGCTCCTCCAGCCAGGGACATAAGAATGTCGCATCAACCATTGCGCCCCGCGGTCGTTTGATTCTGTGGTGGGCCGTTCAGAAGGCATATGGCTGTGGGTCAAAACCATTGGTACCATTTTCAGGTAGGTGCACCACCCATTTTAGTCTATTCTAGTGGAGATTGGGATGTTCACTGGGGGTACGGGTTTTTGACTCACGGCCATATTCCTGTACGACTACCATATCTGCAAATCGTTGGTTTGAGAGAGTCGGAGGCGCTTCTTGGTTTAGTCTCGTCTAGCGACTCGAAGTACGTCCAGTCGACCGACTCTTTTAGTCTGCACGCATTTCAGGTTTGCAGTGATTGTACAAATGCATAGGTGTCTTTTTGATCGGTTGGTTAAGGATAGATGGGTTCCACTGGTTTAGATTGGTTTTAAGCCCCATTTATCAGGACCATCTATTTTATGCGTTTCGTCCGTTTCGAGTCAGGTACGAGACCAATGACAAGGAAATCCTGCGCTTGAGATTGTCGGACGGATTTTTGACATCTCCCAAGAGCGCTTTTTTACAAGGGATGATTGAAGCACTAGGAGTTGTTGAACATACGATGCTGCTTTTGAAAAACAAACTGCAAAGATGACTCTTCCTATGCAATTTCTGGTTTGGATGCTTGCGACGTTCGTGGCCACACCCCTGATATCAAGGCTTTGCAACAGGAAACTGCCTCCATCCCCACTCAGTTCCTCTCTCGCAGCGAACAAAGTCTTCCAACAAGTCTTTGCTTGGCACACACACACACACAGGTGTGTCTTTTTTTCCGGAACCCCAAATTGGTGGTTTTCCTTTGGGGCCCCTTTACAGCCACCAAAAAGGGTACCCTCGAAAAAAAAGACACACCCACATTGCTGCAGACTTGGTTTTTCTCCAACAAGCCAGCAAAGATCCCAGATCTGAAGCAATATGTTATTAAGATGGAGCATGTGCCTCATTTCTGTGCCGCAGTCATGTTGGGGCCAGGTTGGGTTATGTTACATCCCAAATTGTTTCGTTTACTTGGGTCTGGGCACACCCTTTTGGGGTTGTTTTTGCAGGGAAGCCACAAGGACATCCTGCACGTTTAGAGCCAGCCCCAAACCCATCAAACAAAATGCACAAGCATGATTACACCAGCGGCAACAAGTGGGTAAAGCAAGTCAATATGGCTCAAAAAGCGACCAACTCTTGGGTTTTTGAGGCGCATGTCTCGTGCGGATCCAGGCCACTCGGATCCTCGCGTGGCCGCTGATGTACCTCTTAGATGCGTTGGCCTTGGCGCAAAGAAAACTCAGACTCCACTTATGTCGGAGAAGTCGGGGACAAACACAATGCTTGGATGTGGGTCTTGGTTCTCCTTTGGGTTTCTTTTTGGGTTTTGGTTTTCGTTCTTGTTGATTTCCTTTGGTTTTTTGTTCTTGTTGGTTTTCCTTTGCTTTTTTGGCTTTGGTTTGGGTTCTTGTTGGTTTTCCTTTAGGTTTCTTGTTGGTTTTGATGGTTCTTGTTCATGTTCTTTTGGGTTTCATTTTTTTTCCTGTGGGGTTCTTTCGGTTTTCCTTTTGGCTGTCCTCTCAAACCAGAAAAGGGCCGGTTGGCTTCCTAAAACGACAAATCCATAGGTATTCCACCCGTGGACAACCAAATGAGGTCTGGTAGAACCCCCAGGTATTGAGGATGGTTCCAACCCAAACCTTTTGCGCCTCCTTTGTCCGTTTGTGTTTTGGAGAGGGCACCCCCCCCACCAACATGGTGGGTTTTCCTTGTGGCTTCCCTTTAATCCCACAAACAAGGGGCACCCTCAAAAAGACACAACCGGAATCTTCCATGTCAGCAGGCTGTTACCCTCTCAAGTTGCGAGAGAAGGATGTGAATCCGGACCGCTTGGCTACCTTACAGTTGCAATCAAGCCATAGTCAGGGTAGGCGTGGTCGCAATTTCAGCATTGAGGCAGTCCTGTCAGCGGCCAAGTCGAAAGGCTAGGGGTTGGGTCATGTTAAGTGGGGGATTGAACGTGGCGTCTCTCACAAAGCATTGTCGGCCAATTGTGCTGTTCAGTTACCAAAGAGCTTTTGGCCTTTCACATTGCAAGTAGTGCACATCTTGGTGGGCGGATGGCTTGTGCAATCAAATGCAAACCGCTTCTTTGCCCATGCTTTCTCTGTTGTCGCTCGGAGCTCGTGTGGACCTGAACCTTGACTCCAGCCCTTTAGTAGGACGGGTTCAGCGTCACAACCTAAGCGGGCAAGGCAAACCAGCCGACGTCTCCTTAGGCCCCTAAGTACGAACATTTCCAGCCTTCCAACCCTCTCCATTTGCTTAAGACTATTTTTTGTTTTCCCCTGTTAGTTTAAAAGGGAATCTATCACTACTGGACATATTTTTATTTTTTTCCAGGGGTCTTAGCCAAATGGAAGACCCCCCTTTCAGGTTGGAAAGACACACAGATGCCATCCACGAGGCTCTTGGTAGCCTTGAGGTGATGTTTCCTGCAGCCGATTCGCGGGTTTCTGAGGTGCCTTTGTTGCTGAGCTGCGAGCGCGGATCCCAGCTGCACCATGGGATCCCATCCCTCAAGTTTTGCAACCGGGGTGTGTGACATTTGGTTTGTTGTGTGCTGGGGGAAGGCATCTTCTTGGGCTTGTTTTGATGACAAAAGCTTCCCCTTTTGGTGGGGTGGCCGTTAAAGGCGGGAACATGGGGAACCCTGACCTCGTCACCTTTTCCTCCGATTCCCCCGCAAGGCCTAGGCTGGTAGCCAGCAGCTTGTTTGTCCCGTAGCTGCGACTAGGCCCAGTGTCGTCATTGGCCATTTTGGTCGGGGCAAAGATGCCCTTCGAATCGTTTTCCAGACATTCGTTTTGATTTGCCCTCCATGTTTTCCTCATGCTCGTTGAGCGGGAGAGATGCCCATGTTTTGCAGACCTGTGTTTTGACGCACGCAGAGAGTAGCCGCTTGGCGCTCGGAGCGGTGGATGGCACGCAAATGGTGAAGCTGCGGGAAGCCGATCCGTCGCGTGAAGGGATCTTCGTGAAAGGGGACTGTTGTCTACGCCAACTGGCAACCGGAAAAAAGAAAAGAAAAAAACCAACCAAAAAAAAACACCACCATCATCACATGGCTATGAGTTTTAAGAACAGAGTCTTAGAGGGTAACGTTGACTTTGTTACCTTCATGAACGCAAATGATGGATTTTCAACACGGATTGTTTTCCCTCTAGATTCGCTAATTTCCCCTCAACAAAAGGTACAACATGGGTTGTTTTCCCTCTAGATGCCCTCATTTTCCGTCCGAAGACGGGTGGAGCAACATTCGCGTCCGGAGAAGACACGAACGGACGAACCATTGGGTGACGCTCTCGGTTGCTTCGTTCGAGCTTCGCCGAGGCTGGGCCGCGACGACCCCAGCGCCTTCGTGGCGCGCTTCGGGCCACAGCAGGCGCGTCGGATTGAAAATCCAGGGGAAAAGGACGAAGGGTTTGCAACAGAAGCTCTTAAAGGGAACTTTTTAAGGTTTGGCTCGGGACCAACAAGCGGTAGTGCAGGGAAACCAATAGGGGATTTCCAGGAAACCTTTTGATAACCAAGGAACCTGGTCAGTTTTGAAAGGGAGCCTTTTGATATCCAAGGAACCTTTTAGGCAGGGAACCTTGGTGGTCAAACCGAACCACGAAATTCACCAGTCAATCTGCGTGTCGTTGTTTTAATGATTGCATCATTTCCGGCCATGTTGTGCCAGGCACGCATTTAGAGACAGACCCATGTGGTATGGTAACAGGGAACCAAATCACAGAGCACCGACATGTGAGGTTTGGTCAAAGTATCCGGTAGTCTATGGTCCATTTGGGAGGGACATGGGGGAACTAGCCCTCAGTCTTCTACAAAGCCCAGGGGACGAGCCCTAAGTTTCCCATGCCCTTCGTAGTTGTGGTCCACCTTCCAACCCAAGTTTTTCCCGCCCTTTTAAACATTGGATCACTCGCCCCGAGTTTTTGGGCTGAGTTCCCATTTTCAACCTTGCCCTTCATTGCCATGGCCACACTTTCCCTCCCATATCACTCTTCGAGCCCTTTCCGGGACCCACACCTGGGCCAAATTCTTGCCGAGCCGTTTTTTCGGGGGCGTATTTTTGTTTGGAGGGGAGAACTCGTAGATGACATCAGCTTCCTTCCAATTGACCCATCTACCACAAGATCCAGGGGTTCAAATCCCCAACTCACCAATCCAAACCACGAACTACTGAATCTTGCCATCCGTTTGGCGTCATTTGGGCTTGGTGATGGTCCTCTCCAGGCAGTGCTGAGCATCGCGGCGGAGGGCAGTTGCGACGACGCCGCTTGAGCTGAAAGCTGAGGGCGTTCGCGTTTTTTTTTTTCCGCCCCTATTTTTTGGGTGAACGGTGGGATTCTGTGGGTTGGTTTGAAGGGAACCTGGGCTGGTGGTTGGAAGGGAGTCGTTGCGGAAGGGGCATTCAAATTTGCTTCTAAAGAGGGCGGTCCTGCAATTAAGGGCGCGGTAGGAGAGGACGACCAGGTTTTTTTGTGGTCTCTGCAAACACACCCAAATGCTGGGTTTCCATGATCGCTGCCTCAGTAGATGCAGATCAACGCAACTCGTTGGAGGTCAATTTACAGGAGCTGCCTCATCTGAAGCGCTTCATGCTATTCGTCCGCATGTTCACAACATTTGAACCGCTTTTTGCTTGTCGTCGCTTCGGCAAAGCCTTTTTTCCTGCTATCTAGGTGTGTGTGTGTGTTGTTTTGCGTGCCTTTTTTGGGTTTAAAGGTAGGTAAATAAAGAGGAACTTTGGGGTCCCCCTGTTTTGATTCTTGTCCCGTTGGCACATGTACATCAACATGGTTCACTCTTACTTTCCTTGCAGGACGGCTCAACAGACGCATATGTTCGCTACTCCGTTTCGGGAGCAATGAGATTGGATGCTGATGGTCGAGGTCTCACATTGACTTGGTTGACATTTGGGGCAGACATATCACGTGTCTTCATCCTTTGCTTTTATTTTCCTTGTTCCTGACCAGCTGAGAATGCCGAACAGGATTTGAAAGGTTCCTTTTGAGCCGGCTATGGCAAGTTCGTTTTGCCATTGGCTTGCTGTTGCGTGTAGACAGGAGCCGACTCAGTTTCAGGCCTTTTTGGGAGGTAAGAGGTGGGGTGGATTTGGCCCCAAGGGGCCACGGGAATGGGAGTTTTGACCACCCAGTTCAGGCGGCTCGATGCCGAAACTTGATGGCAACAAAAAGGTATCGGTTGCCCTGACCCATCAGGTTTCGATAAAACTTGGACGCAATCCACTTGAGACGGGTGGTGAACCCCTATGAATACTGGAGTAAACCACCAATTATGTGGTGCGGTTTGTCCTCAGGGGTATGTGTCACAATAGGGTGGCGTCCCCAAATAGATGTCGATTTTCCTTTTGCTTTCCCTTCAACCCAAACCTCACAAAAGGGTGCCCTTCGCCTGAAAAAAGCATCTGACCTGCCCCGATCGCTTCGACGATCCGAGGAGCGTAGCTTCTTCTCGGTGCTCTCGGTGCTGTGCTTGGCCTTCTTCGCCCACTGCTTCTTCGCGACGGCGCCAGGGCCCCACGCCGCGCTTCGCCGCCTCACGAGACGGTCAAACAGCGAATGTGGATGTTTGTAACTTTTTGTGAGGTGAAGAGTGCCCTTTTCATCTTGTAGATCAGGCCGGTGATTCCGGTATCTTGGCTACTTTGACTCTGTTTTGATGGCGGTGATTGGCGCGGCCGACTTGACTCACGTGAGATCCACCCATATGGTCACTTTGGGAGGAAGGGGACTCACTATACTACTCACAAACAATAGGGGAACCACTAACTTCCCATGTCTTTGGCGCGTACAGCACATTGTGATCGTGGCCGAAGCGCTTTGTAGTTCCAGCATGTTGTGCCTGGGCAACCACATAAGCTCAGGCAACGTACTGGCATGCCTTTGATTTTGTCTCAGAACTAGGGACCCTCCAAAAGACTCCAAGACGGATAGAACGGATCGCCAGGAACGGGAACGCCCTTTTTTGTGGTTTGAGAAGTGTTCGGCTGCAGAGGTTCTTGTGGCTCTGTAAAGCCGACCGAAATTGCCACCCCACACCGCATTGAGATGAATGTCTGGCATCTAAGCAAACCTGTGGACGCGGGCTTTTTCGGCGAATGTGACCTTTGGGAATGATGAACTTTTGGGCCAAAAGCTCGGGGAAAAATCACATGGAGCCAGGGGTCCTTTCCACATGGTTTCACCAAACAAGAGGTTGCTTTTCTTGTTTGCTGGGTTCGCAACAAAGCTCTTGGGATTCAAAATGCGAGGATCACCAGTGGCTTTGAAAGACCCCTTTTGCGCTGTCCAGGCTTCCTGCTTCAAATTCTTGCAGGCTTAAAGTTTGGGGGTTTTGGAGCCCCCTAAAATGGCGGTTTTTCCCTTTGATTTCCCTTTGAAACAAACCCTCAATAAAGGGTACCCGCAAACGCTCCCCCCATTTGTGAGTGGTTGGATGAGCTTGGCGGTTGCCGAGCGAGACTCCCTCCAAAGTGGTTGGACATAACTCCACCGATATAAATGATGAGCTTCCCACCTATTGGTGGTTTGGCTTGGTGCTTTGGACATTAGGTGGTTTCCCGTCTACCATGAACAAGAACCAGGGCTTCAATTCCCAAAGCCACCAATCCACACCAGAGCCACGCCAGCGAGTGCACGTGTCACCTTCGGACCTTGTAAAGTGGTTTTGCATACCGTGTCCGTCTTTCTTGTGATTTCAATTGCAAATGCCTCATATTATCTGGCAAACCGACAAAACAAGAACACCAACATGGGGAGTCGTTTTTGGCATCGATGACAACCATATTGGTTGCAGCATGTGACAATAAACGACGTTGCAGTTGATATTAGAGCGGTACTGTAGTGGCCATGGTGCCACATTCTCAACGCTGTGCTCCGCTAAATGTGCTTTCCGTGTATGAGCACTTTCTGCAGCCTGAACGGTCCAATGGTCCAACGGCTGGCAGTGCGTGCTAGGGATTGCTTTGATTGGCTGCTGAAACCGACGGCCATTTGCACCCGCGACTCGGTTCAGAGCTCAGAGCCGGCCTCATGGCGCAGTGCTTCTTCAGCTTCCGCACTTGCGGCCCGGGGCTGCGCTTCAGGTGCAGCCGCTGCATCTGCGGGCACGGAGCCCGCGTCTTCATCTGCGCCTCGGTGATGGGGGCCGGTGATCGGTTCTTTCAATTGTGGAGATCCTGCAGATTCACTTTGACACAACCCTGAATCATGTGGTTTCCCTTGCGCCCGCTGTCTCTGTCTTCTCCTTTCCTTCTTGTCCTGTCTTCTTTGTTGGAACTGGTGTGTTTTTTTGGCCTAGCCCTGGCACAGGGCTAACCCTGGCAGGTGGTTGGTTGCTTGGTTGGTTGGTTGGTTGGTTGGTTGGTTGGTTGGTTTGTTGGTTGGTTGGTTGGTTGGTTGGTTGGTTGGTTGGTTGGTTGGTTGGTTGGTTGGTCAGTTGGTTGGCGCCTCGGTAGGACGAAGGTTTGGGATGGGTTCAGGGAGGTTTAGGGTAGGTTTGGAGTAGTCCGTTTAGGGTAGGTTGAGGCCCAGCATCTTTTAACATCCTCAGCATCGTTTTCACCATCCTCAGCATCACCAGGCTTTGGTTGGCTGGGTTTAGGGTGGGTTCCAGGTTGGCTCAGGCTTGGCTCCGGGTGAGTTCCAGGCCTATTGAGAGCAAATTTGGGGGTGGCTGTGCTTGAGGTAGATGGTTTAGTGCTGGTTTATGGTGGGGCTTTTTGGGGTTGGTCTTGGGTGGGTTTAGAGCTGGTTTAGGGTGGGTTAAAAATTGGCTTCGGCCATGGTTGTGTTTAAGCCCACTTGGGTGGTTTCAGGTAGCACCCTACCTTAAACCACCCTAAGCACGCTTAAACACTAAACCCACCCTAAGCCAGCCCGAAACCCATCCGAGACCAACCCCAAGAAGCCCACCATAAACCAGCACTAAACCATCGACCTCAAGCACAGCCACCCCCAAATTTGCTCTCAACAGGCCTGGAACCCACCCGGAGCCAACCTGGAACCCATCCTAAACCCAGCCAACCAAAGCCTGGTGATGCTGAGGATGGTGAAAAGC
>CAUJNA010001613.1:882684-912684 GCA_963377175.1 Effrenium voratum | reverse complement strand
GGGTTCCTGGCTATATGTACAAAGAAAATCTATCGTTCGGCGCAGAAGGCTCCTGCTATGAGCGCCGGACAAGTTTATCAGGGTATCCGCGTTTGGTCCTTTTTCGGGTTTACAAATTGGGAGGGTGTCGGTACTGAATGGTCTCCTACCAGTTTCTGGTGGTGATCTTGTCAGGCATTCATTCGTGTCTGCCCTGTAACCATCTATAAACAAAGCATCGACAGGATGTTCCTCAAACAGGGTTCCTCAAAACACCCATGTTGCTTCAACAGGGTTCCTCAACAACGTTTGGCCTGCCAAAAGAGGAAAAGAAGGGACGTTTAAGCGCCCGGACCCACGAAGGTGACAACCCAAAACATGTCCTTGAAACAGACCCTTGTTGTTGATGGCAGCCAATCCAAGGTTAAGAGGCGGCCTTTTCTACGTTTTCTTTTTTCCGGGGTTTTTTGCTTTTCAGGAACCAAGGAAGATGGTTTAGGTTTTTCTGCCTCCAGGCTCCTGTGTTTGTCTCACTGCTTCTTGTTCAGGAAGGGCTTCGTGGCTTCGTTGCCCACTGCCGCTGCCCGTCTGCAAAATTCTGGGAGGTGTGTCGAAAGTGTTTGTGTTGGAATTCGAAAAGACCTACGTTCATGATTCTCCCATCTTGTGGGGAACCAGCGGCGCCGTGTGAGACAATGACGCCCCACATATAGAAAGGTAGTTGTGTCCAATCGCCATGCTTAAAACCATTTCCCCCCCTTGCCCCCCGACCAAAATAAATGTGTTCGCCTTATTTTAAAAGAGTTCCGAGAAAACTCATGGAAGCTGGATTCCGGCGACGCAAGCGAAATTGTTGGCTATGGTTTCAACGTGTCTCGTTTGTCACAGTATGCGCACATACACCAGTTGAACCCAGTGGGGGATGGCTCTGAGCAGTGCTCCCACGCTGTATCTGTTTCATCGACTTAGACATCACTGTTTGGGCGCGTGTTGGCTTAGTTTGCTTCGGGCCGCATATGCGCACGTACACCAGAAAACGCAAACCAACCCACGCACACGTACCCAAGGGCGCTTGGAACCCACGGGACACAGACACACACACACACACAAGTCCACGCGCGTGCGCTCGCGCAGGCACGCCTCTGTCACTAGGCGCGGGCACGACACCCGCTCGCCCGCACGCACCTACGCAGGCACGCAGGCACGACGCACAAGCAGACACAAACACACACACATAGAAACACACACGCGCGCGCAAGCACACACACACACACACAAAAACATGCGGACAAACACGCACATACAAGGACAGACGCACAAACACGCACACGCATGTACACACGAACACGCGCACAAACACAGACACACACACAGACACAAACACACATTAGCAGCACACAAACACACGCACACACACACAAACAGACGCACGCCCACGCGCACACAAACACACAGAGACACAGACGCACACAGACACACACACACACACACATGCAGAGACAAACGCACACCCACACCCACACCCACACCCGCACCCACACCCACACCCACACCCACACCCACACCCACACCCGCACCCACCCGCACCCGCACGCGAACGCGCACGCGCACGCGCACGCACACGCGCACGCAGACGCACACGCACACGCACATGCACACCCACACCCACACACACACACACCGCGACATACACAGAGACACACACACACACACCCACACCCACACGCGCACGCGCACGCGCAGGCGCACGCGCAGGCGCACGCGCATGCGCACGAAGGAGACAGGCGCACACGCAACAGCGCACGCCACACGCACGCGCAACCGCACAGATAGCGCATGCACACGCGCACAGCGCACGCGCATGCGCACGCGCACGCGCCAGCCACGTATAAGCGCGCAAACGCACTCGCAACGCGCACTACAGCAGCACAAAGCGCATAGCGCACCAGAGCAAACGCGCACACCCAAAACCAAAATCCACACAAATTCAGCACACAAAGCGCACATGCGCACGCAACCTCACTCGCACTATATATTACAATCGCACGCACACCCACCCCCACACACACACACACACACACACCGCGACATACACAGAGACATACACACACAGGCGCGCACACACACACACACAGAGAGACACACACACACACACGCACGCACGCACAGACACACAAACAGACAAACAGACAAACAGACACACACACACAGAAACACAGACACACACACACACACAGAGACGGACACACAGACACAAACACACATCTCACACATACACACACACACAAAAAGAGACGCACAGGCGCACACAAACACACAGAGACACACACACGCAGACACACGCAGAGCCACACCAAACGAGCCAGGCGCCGCACGCCAGGCGCCACACGCCACGTGCTGCGGCCACGCGCCACGCTCCACAAACACACACACACACACACCCACACCCACACCCACACCCACCCACACCCACACCCACACACCCACACCCACACCCACACGCACACGCACACGCACACGCACACGCACACGCACACGCACACGCACACGCACACGCACACGCACACGCACACGCACACGCACACGCACACGCACGCGCACGCGCAGGCGCACGCGCACGCGCACGCGCACGCGCACGCGCACGCGCACGCGCTTGCGCACGCGCACGCGCACGCGCACGCGCACCATATAAAGCGCACCGCACATGCGCCGCCGCACGCGCACTGCGCACGCGCACTACGCGCACGCGCACAAGCAGCACACACACACACACACACACACACACACACACGCACGCACGCACGCACGCACGCACGCACGCACGCACGCACGCACGCACGCACGCACGCACGAACGCACGCACGCACGCACGCACGCACGCACGCACGCACGCACGCACGCACGCACGCACGCACGCACGCACGCACGCACGCACGCACGCACGCACGCACGCACGCACGCACGCACGCACGCACGCACGCACGCACGCACGCACGCGCGCACGCACGCACGCGCGCGCGCATCCACGCACGCACGCACGCACCCACACACACACACTCTCACATTCACACTCACACTCATATATACTCACACTCACACTCACACTCACACTCACACACACACACTCACATTTACCTGGCCACGCCCACGCCCACACCAACACCAACGCCCACGCGTGACGCGGCTGCGCAAAGAAAGGAACTTGAGGCTTTCTAATTTCGGAGCGGTTCCGAGCTTCCGAAGCCCGGGGACCGAGGGCCCTAGAACGGGCGGGCTGCGTTTTTACGTGGCTCCCGGGGCTGCCTGCAACCAGGGCCCTTGGAGGCGGGGGAGCCGTCCTTGCTTGGCGTCATTCTGAACTCTGGACCCTTCTGTGCCAAGCACACAGTCTGATTCATTTTCTGACAAGTTGGCCACCACATTTGCCACGACAGAATTTTGGGGCAGGCTGTGTTTGGTGGGCTAGTCAGGTCAGGGATTCAGCCTGTTCATCGCGTGGGTCCGTCCCAACAACCGAATAGCACAGAGATGTAGGTGTAAGAAGGGACATATTCCGGAAAGAGTGAGATGCTTGCATTGCCATTTTCCCATGGTCGGATCGGAGCTTACATGGCTCGAGACCCATGTGCGCAGGCTGGGTTGGCCCAACAGGAAAGGGGCTTCAGTCTTCAGTCTTCGCGCAAGGCCGCTCGGAAGCGCCAGAGCACTTTCGGGTGACTGGTTGAAGGGATTCTAGACTTCCCATTGCGCTCAGCACGTGCATCCATGCGTTTTGCTTCCTGTCCGGCATGCAGCGGCTGCGAATTTTGCGACTGATGTCCCACGTCCTTACGCGGGGACCATCATGTCGTCTAAGGAACTTATGGCTTACAGTTCACTCGCCCATCGCCCGAACAGCCTCAAAGATGAAAGCGCGACATGCAGTTGATTCAGCTTGCACTGAGATCAAGCACCGCAAAGCTAGCTCATCACCGTCTTTTTGTTTTCAGTGTCTCTTCAAACATCTCGCTTGCCTCCTTGGCTTTCATACTCATTCTGCTGCTCCAGGCGTGGCCTTTTTGGAACACCCAGAGCTGCTGGTTTTCTCTCCTTCGTCCAAAGCAACTGTGTCACAAGCTCTGGCTTTCAGCTCCATCCTGAAGCTGTCCGGCCTCATCAGTAGCTTTGACTTCCTGATTCCACGCCTTTCACACCCTTCTTGCAGCTCCTTCAAGATCTGCGCGCTGGAGCCTCCGCATCTTCAATGGTCAGGTCCATGACCACTAAAAGTAGCCTGACAAGTCTCTGCCACCCCCGGATCATTGTAGACGCCTCATCACCATCCCTCATCACACATCATCTCCCACCATCAGCGCTGCGTAGCTCTCAGCCGACGATTCTGCTCTTGTCTGCGCATCTTTCGATCTGCTGCAGCTGCTCTGCCATCTTGCCGTAGGTCCTACTCACAACCTCAAAGAAGATCTGTGCGTAGATCCTATTCTCAAGCCATGCTCCTTCCCATGGCTGAGAGCCTGCAAGGATCACACATGCTGCGGGTATGACTGAAATGGTCCCTCCTTCTGACAGTATCTGTGCGTTGCGGGGAGCGTGCTTCTACGGGATTTTGTTGGTGGATCCGCAGAAAAACTGCGACCATGTGTTCCAAAGTTGTTTTGGTTGTAAACTATTAGCCATTTTGGATCCTGTCGGTTGTTTTCAAAGGGAAGCTAAACCGGAACCAACCAGCTTGAGGGTTCGCTTCGCGAAGCGGCGCTCTAAAAACATGACGCGAGGCTCGGTCCAGCATCCAGACAGTCTGTAGTCAGACGTATTTGTGCTATGACAGTGTATTGTGTGCAATGTTGCGTGTGTGGTGGCAGACACCAGGCAATATTGATGTTGAGCGGTAGGTAGTTGTCCGTATGTTGGCCACGTGTGACGCCCAAAGCGTTTCCTAGCATAAAGTGAATTCCTCAGGGATCGTCGAGACAAGGCACACCCGCCTCAGCAAAAACAGCGAGCAGGTTTAATATAAATGTAGCTTCTGTCATTTTTGGCACTCGTACCACCTTTGTCTAGTTCCTCTTCTCTTAAAGCCTCACTCCCAAATGTCCGTGCAACACCCCTTCATAATCTGAATGCTTGCAAACTTGGCTTCAAGTGCAACTAGAAGTTAACAACTGCAACTAGCAGTTAAACAACGGCACTGGCAGTTAAACAACTGCAACTAGCACTTAAACAACATAATTCCCTTAATGCTTCTGGAGGACCAGGCGTCTATAAGTATGGTTGATTCTTTGCACTGCCTACTCATCGCTTCAATGCCTTCTGTCCGACTGCTGATGTTTTGGCGCTTACCTGATGTGTGTTGAACGTGTTCAAGAGTTCCCCATGCACACGCTAAGGTTGACCGCCAGCATCCCATTGGCCAGCGCAGGGGCCTAGGTACCCTCTCACGGTTCCGGTTCTTTAGCCGGATCGTGAGCGGGTGCATGCCGGCCGTGCCGGCAAGCTCGGGCGTTGGCCACGGGCGAAGCAGCGGTTCAGCCGAGCGGAAGCCTTGGGCGTGTCGAGAACAAATGGGCCCATCAGACATGTCAGAGCATGGCTTGTTTTGCGGCGCAGCAGAAAAGCTTAAGCAATGCTACTTGGGTTTCGTTGAGGTTCCCAAGGCAAGCCATGAGAAAGACTTCAGTGACACACACACACACACGCCTTGGCCAAACTTGTCTCACGCTAGCAGAACGCGCGGGCAGAATGGAGGGCAGAAGCCTTGGGCGTGTCGAGAATTCATGGGCCCATCAGACAAAGCATGGCTTGTCTTGAGGAATCTGTTCATTGCAGGCACATCAGATGAGCTTAAGCAAGCAGACGCGCGATGCGGCATCATGCTACTTACATATCATTGAGGTCCGAGGCAAGCCATGAGAAAGACTTCAGTAACACACACACACACACACGCCTTGGCCAAACTTGTCTCACGCTAGCAGAACGCGCGGGCAGAATGGAGGGCAGAAGCCTTGGGCGTGTCGAGAACTCATGGGCCCATCAGACAAAGCATGGCTTGTCTTGAGGAGTCTGTTCATTGCAGGCACATCAGATGAGCTTAAACAAGCAGACGCACGATGTGGCATCATGCTACTTAGATATCATTGAGGTTCCCGAGGCAAGCCATGAGAAAGACTTCAGTGACGCATACACGCCTTGGCCAAACTTGTCTCACGCTAGCAGAACGCGCGGGCAGAATGGAGGGCAGAAGCCTTGGGCGTGTACCGAGAACTCATAAACCCATCAGACAAACATGGCTTGTCTTGAGGAATCTGTTCATTGCAGGCACATCAGATGAGCTTAAGCAAGCAGACGCACGACGCGGCATCATGCTACTTACATATCATTGAGGTTCCCGAGGCAAGCCATGAGAAAGACTTCAGTGACGCATACACGCCTTGGCCTAAGTTGTCTCACGCTAGCAGAGCGCGCGGGCAGAATGGAGGGCAGAAGCCTCGGGCGTGTCGAGAACTCATGGGCCCATCAGACAAAACATGGCTTGTCTTGAGGAGTCTGTTCATTGCAGGCACATCAGATGAGCTTAAGCAAGCAGACGCACGATGTGGCATCATGCTACTTAGATATCATTGAGGTTCCCGAGGCAAGCCATGAGAAAGACTTCAGTGACGCATACACGCCTTGGCCAAACTTGTCTCACGCTAGCAGAACGCGCGGGCAGAATGGAGGGCAGAAGCCTTGGGCGTGTACCGAGAACTCATAAACCCATCAGACAAACATGGCTTGTCTTGAGGAATCTGTTCATTGCAGGCACATCAGATGAGCTTAAGCAAGCAGACGCACGACGCGGCATCATGCTACTTACATATCATTGAGGTTCCCGAGGCAAGCCATGAGAAAGACTTCAGTGACGCATACACGCCTTGGCCTAAGTTGTCTCACGCTAGCAGAGCGCGCGGGCAGAATGGAGGGCAGAAGCCTCGGGCGTGTCGAGAACTCATGGGCCCATCAGACAAAACATGGCTTGTCTTGAGGAATCTGTTCATTGCAGGCACATCAGATGAGCTTAAGCAAGCAGACACACGATGTGGCATCATGCTACTTAGATATCATTGAGGTTCCCGAGGCAAGCCATGAGAAAGACTTCAGTGACGCATACACGCCTTGGCCTAACTTGTCTCACGCTAGCAGAACGCGCGGGCAGAATGGAGGGCAGAAGCCTTGGGCGTGTACCGAGAACTCATGGGCCCATCAGACAAAGCATGGCTTGTCTTGAGGAATCTGTTCATTGCAGGCACATCAGATGAGCGTAAACAAGCAGACACACGATGTGTCATTATGCTACCCGGATTTCATTGAGGTTCCCGAGGCAAGCCATACAAAAACTTCAGTGACGCATACACGCCTTGGCCAAACTTGTCTCACGCTAGCAGAAAGCGCGGGCAGAATGGAGGGCAGAAGCCTTGGGCGTGTCGAGAACTCATGGCCCCCCACAAACATGATGGCATGTCGGAGCGTGGTTTGTTCTGAGGAATCTGTTCATTGCAGGCGCATCAGATGTGTTTATTAAACCGAACACAGATTCACAGTATAGGATTCTGCCGGTTCGATGTGATTAAGGTTCCTGAGGCAAGCTATGAAAAAAACTGCAGCAGAGCGTGATTGATTAATGCATACGCGCCTTCGGCCTCTGCTTCTTCGACGAAGCCTGTTTGGACTGGTCAGCAGCGGCCGTGGGCCCAGGTGACCTAATTAAGTGCTGGATGCAAAACGCACGGGCAGACCCGCTTTTTCATCAAGAAATGCTTCCTGCGCTTCCAGAAAGCGGAGCATTCGACGTGCGAGCGGTCCTTTGTGAACAGCACTGACTTGAATGGCCTGAGTGAATCAGTTAGACACTGGCTGCCGAGCAACGCCCTGTTTTTGAGTCGGGGCTACCGAGGCGCCTGTTGGCCGAGCTGGATGACCCTCACATGCTGAACATGTCGCAGGAGCTCGACGGACACTGGCTTTCATGTGCCGCGCCGTTTGGGCCATTCTGTGGGGTTCTCAAAGTCCGCAATAGGCGCGCGCGCTGGCAGAAACCAAGTTCCAAGCTGTTGAAATTTGATGTGGCCGTAGCTGTTCTGGCGCAGGCTTGGCTCCATGTCTCGTGTTCTTGTTGCTGTTTTGTTGTTCGGGTATAAATGAAACGGAGTGCGGAAGCTTAATAGCAGAGCTGCCAACCGGTATTTGTAGATTTTTGAGAGAATTGCGGAGACCCCACGGTGGTCCACAAATTGAGGAAGAACTATCATCCATCTCACAGCAACACCGACTGCTTTAAGGGGGAAGATCGCAGACATATTTCACATACCTGGCCAGGAGTGCTTTTTGGTATCGGCTTCTTGAGAAAGTCGGTCTTTCTCAAGACCCGGCAATTGGAGGATACTGCCAATCGAACAGTTCTCCCAACCGAAATAATGCTGAGTTCATTCTTTCGATTCTCAGGAGCCAAAAGCCAAGAATGAGAACCAGATGCCTCTTACATGCTGGTGAGACGTTTGAAGAACGGGTGTGTTTTTTGTTTTAGGTCAGTAGGAGGACAGGTGACACAGGTTTCAGTTTGGTTCTTTCCGCCTGATCCATCACATCTTTCCAACAGGACACCTAGGTTAAGCTGCGAATCAAAGCTGCAGGAGGGGCCCTCAGGCGTATTCAGCAAGTGGGGAGCCCCAAGCGAAGTAGAAATCGCGGTTCGAGGAGTTGGCCCTTGGCCAAATTTTTCGGGATGAGCTGGCGCTCTGAGCCTGGAGCTGTTGCCTGTATGTGTCAAAGAAGACTTGTGATCAGATATGTTGTTTTGTTTGGCCGCTGCAAAAGGACTACGCGGCCGCGTGTCGAACCACCGTGTTGCAGGGTCACAATTGCGAGCCCCTGAGCACTGGCAGTTTTACATTTGCACGATTGAATGCAACGGCACGTGGGCGTGTCCTTTTTGGAAGGTACTTTTGTTTTTGTTTTAGAGAGAAGCTCGACGGACTCCAACTACCATATTGGCATGAGCACAGTTGAAGCCTTGACCTGCGTGCCCAAGAATCGGAACATGCGTCCGAGCTCGGAATCGGCATAATGGCGGCTGCCAGGCGATTGCGGGTATTTCTTGAGACACGGATCCATTTCGCAAAGTTCTGCCTTTCAACACGATCCAAAACAGGGTCCGCCGTTTTGAGAATCTCCCATGCTTTGGTGACAGGGTGACAGGGTGACAGGGTGACAGGGTGACAGGGTGACAGGGGACAGGGTGACAGGGTGACAGAACTGATGCCTTCAGCTGGGGAGCTTGCGCTAATTGTTGTTTCTCGACTCCTGTGAGTGAACCTCCTGCGTTCCAAACCAGCTGGAAACATGTGCAGCGTTTCGAAGCATTTTTCTGGCGAACAGATTTCAGGGAGGGTTCAACTGGAGGGTTCCAGAGGTTCGCTGGATACCGCCTGGTTTGATTCAATGCTGTGGGCCGCAGGTGCCACGGCCACGTTTCCTTTGAAAGCCGGATGTGTGTCCTGTTTTAATGGTACCCTTTATTTAGCATGTTTTTACGGGGGGGGGGGGGCAGGGGGAAAGGTCCGAAAATTCGTTTTAAGACCCATGCGAAGACCTACCAAGGCTCGGGCCGAGAGGCGCCGGCCCAAAAGGCGGGGCAGACGGGGGGGGGGAGATCGCGGTGCTGTGGGGTTTGCGCCAGTGCATGAACCCGTGTCAGCTTGGCACAAAGGGCAACGCCAATGTTTGAGGGACTGGTGTTTTCGGATGTTAGTCAGGAATGCTAGCAATGGCCAATGTGGGTCAGCCTCACAATTCGGGAGCCCGGGCAAGCTGTTAGTGAACCCCTAGGGCCCTAGACCCTCCCATGCATGGCCTTTCGCGTCAAGCGCAAACTCCTGGTGGCAGTGTGGGAGCCCAATTAAGCCCTTGTTAGCCCCTAATAAGGCCTTATTTGGGGCTTATTGGGCTCTCTCCCCCCTCCCTCCCCCGCAGCCCCCATGATTTTGGCTTACATGCAACCCCCTAGGCTTTGGCATTTTGAGTTCCGTTGGCCCAGGCCCCAGCGTCAGCACGCCGCTGGTGGACGCCGGGCCTCCGGGGTGTCAGAGATGGGCCGATGGGCCAATCGACGCGTCGGCCTGTGGAAGGTTTTGAGCCATGTCGGTTTTGGTCTTCCTCCATGTTTCTGTTTCAACTGGTCCTTTTTCCAGCCTGAGTGATCTCGTGGCAGCTCATGGCCCGCCAGAAATGGAGAAGACCTTCCCACTTTCGCCGGATATCACAAGTCTCCCGGTCGAAAGTGTTCAAAGGTGAACGGTGGCTCCGAAAAGCTTGTCTTTGGGAGAGATCTTTGGGGGAAGCAGGAGCAAATCTAGCAGGCAACCGAGCGAACGCCGTGATCAACGTTTAGAAGAAGGGGGGAACAACGCCGTGATCAACTTGGTGGGCGAAAGAGGTGCTTCTCAAAAACCGGAGCCCCATCTTGATGCCAACGGTTTCCTTTTAACTCCCCTAGCTTCTTTTTGCTGGGGCCCCTGCGTGCTCATGCACCGCTGCGTCAGTCTAACGATTTGGGCCTCTAAGAACCAGGTGACGACGGTTTTCTTGCCCCGGGCTTTTGGCGCAATCGCATTCGACATACTTATCAATTTGCATCTTCCCGAGTTCCATGTTTCAGATGTAACTAGATGGCAGAACCTTCCCGTTTAGGTTTCATCCTCTTTATGAACAGAAAAGGAGTAGCGTGATCACCTTTGGGCTCAAAGGAATAAGCACACCCAACAATCACGTGAGCCCTTGCCAGCAAAGGTTATGGATAGTTCCAACCTGAACATGACGCGACCGCCCCCTCTCATTCTTCATATTTGGGCAGACCACTTTTTTGCCAGGTTTGGATTGTGGGTATGTGTGAACAAAAGGGAGACCTCCCTGAAAATGGCAAAATGGCGGTGTTCTTCTTGTTTTTTTTTTTGAAAGCAACTTGAAAAGGGTACCCTCCAAAAACACCGTCAAAAAAGGGATACCTCCCTCAAAATGGCGGTGTTTCTCTTGGCTCTTGTCTTTAAACCAGCCTGATAAGGGTACCCTGAACCTCCCTGAAAATGGCGTGGTTTCCCTGTGTACCCTCCAAAACACACACAGCTGATGTCTGAAAATGGCGGTGTTCCTCTTGGTTTCCCTTGAAACCAGCCCGAAAAGGGCGATATACACACACACACCCGATGTAATTTTTGGCCAAGATTTGCGAGTTGGTTTCCCTTGAAAGCAACCTGTAAAGGGTACCTTCCAAAAGCACACCCCTGAAGTAATTCTCGGCCAATGCGAGTGATAACACCTCGAGGCAGCTCCCGTGGCCTTCCGTCCCGCGTTGGGAGCCTTGGAATGGGGCCAGGGGGGGGGAGGGTACCAAGTTTTGTGTTTTGCCTATCGGTTTCGGCGATGGAATTCTCTCGGCTTCCGGTGCCATCACCAATTGGCTCTCGCGGTCTTTTCAGACTAGCCACCATTTCTTCCTTTGTTGTTTCAGAGCCCTGTCAGTTGTGAGAGAGGAGAGAGCTGCATGGTGCAGCCCTCGTTTATCGGTTACAGCGACTGCGTTAAACCTTGATGTTCTTTCTCGTTTAGGCAAATCGTCCGTTTCAGTGTGGGTGAAGGCCGCAAGATGGGTTGGGCAAGTCGTCTCCCTTTGGCTCATCAACACACCACGTCACCACTCAACACGGCACGTCCTGTTCCGTTGCAGAGTGATACTCATTTGTGGCATCCCTTTTTGTGGGTTTCACGGTCTGTCCCCAAGCGGGAGTTTGACCAAGGCTTAGATGGAGATTGGTCAAGGCTAGGGAGAAGCACATCGAATGGCAAGCGTAGACCAATAGTTCTGTGACTTCTTATTCGTAGTCCAGGTAAGTTATGAGCATCATGTATATATATATATATATGTATACATGCACATAAGGTCTGTATGGATGTATCTATCTATGTGTAATTTCAATGTGTACATACCTACACCTGGATCCACTTGCCATTCGCGTTTTGCATCGGCAGTTTAGACGACTGCATTCCCTTCTGCAGGCCCGACAGCTTGCCCCTGGAGAACCTGGCCTGACGGGTAGCACCGCGAAGCGACACCTAAAGCTGAAGCATCACCCAGGCTTATGCACATCCCTACATGGTTGTTGTTGGGAAACATTTTTCCCATTTTTGCTTATTGTGGTTTAGTGGTTGAAATCCAACCACTTAGCTGCTAAAATTTGAGAACTTTTGCTCCCCTTCCAACGTCGACCAAGCCTAGTCAAGATTGGTTTTGGAGATCTATGGGCCTTCCTGGCCTTCAAGTGCTGGTCGCCAAATTTTTCTCGCAGGCGTGTGGCATCCTTCGCTGGTTGACCTTGAGACATGTGAAGCTTGACATGAGATCTCCGTGGGCTTGTGAGTGCGATGTTGTGATGCTAGCAGCTTTTCATTGACTGAGTACATAGACCCAGACAACCATCATATATCAATCTCGCAGATTCGCGGCCAGAGCGCGCCACCCTCGATTCGTCCCTTGGACAAACCATTGAAGCTGGGAATAAAACGTCCAGATTATCTCCAGTAAACCTTTGCAGAGATGCGCCATGTCAGACGGCGCTTTGCTGCCAAAATGTGGCGGAGTCATTCCACCGCAAAAAGATCGGTCCGAAGCTTTTGGCCGGCGCATGGGATCCGAGCTCACCCATGAAGAAGCTGAAGGTTCGTGCATCTTTTGTTGGCTTTGCTCAACCTATCATTTCCCAGTGGTTTACGGAGGCCCGGTTTTTGCTGGGGCTTGCGGACAGCCTTTGGTCTTTGTAACATATTGCTTGCTCGGTCATGCAATCGCTTTCTTCGTTGCTTGTGGAAGATTGCTTGGACAACTTGAGCCCAGAGTCGTTGATTTGAACGGGTTCTTACTCGATGCATTGTACGCCGTGAGAAGTTGGTGTGGCTTTACAATGAGTTCATGAGTTGGGGGTCCATTCTCCATATTGATTTGTTTTTCAGCAATAATCCAGATCAATTCTGGCCTCAAGAGATCCACACAATACCAATTTAGTATTCAGTGAACCAACACTAAACTCTACACCACATTGGCAAGTGTCCCATTGTAAAAACTGTTCCTTGACCTTGCTGACTTTGAAGCCGGGGGTGGGTGTTTGGGGAGGGTGACCCCTGGGTTGTGAATGGGTATGAAATATATATATATATATATATAGACATATAATTTGCGCGAGGGCTGCGTCCTGGTCCAGAAAGGCAGAACATACCCCAAGGAATCTCGAAGAAAAGTCGAGCTCGTAATGGACCCATCTATAAAAAGGCTTTTGCCAGGGTTTTCATTTCCAGAGGCATCAACATCGGAGGCTGGGCAAGCCGCTCCATGCAAATGGGCGTGTCACAAGAGGGAGACCTCCTAAAATGGTGGTTTTCCAAAGGGGAAACCAGACCCTCAACAGGGCAATGCAAAAAACAAGTCACAAGCCCAAATGGTTCCAAAAAAAAAGAGGTTGGCTCCTTTTTTCCCGTTTATTTGGGGACCTTCAAAGAAAGCGACACCCCCTCACCGCCGACTCTCCGCCGGGAACGTAGCGTCGGTTCGGACCTCCGGGCCGGCGTCCGCCTCCCGACCGCCTCGGCGCCGGGCCGCGGCTTGGACTCGTCGGCTGGAGCGGCCGGGGGGTTTGGAGGCCTGAGGTTAAATTTCAGGGAAACCAACTAGGGATACAGGAAAAACCAGTTGGATACGGTTGAGGATTCCCCCGTTTGATGCACCTTAAGTTTGAGATGGGAAATGGCGCCAAGTTGGAATCCCCCCATATCCCCGCTCCCTCCGTATCCCTGCTTGTTCGTTTGTCCAATTAAACCCACACTTCCTCAGCTAAGGGATAGGTGAACGAGCTCACCCCAAGAGGTCGTCTCCTGAGGTTGAAAGTGAATTTCATAAGACAAAGGATTAGAGTGAGAGGTCCTTTCCTGAGGTCAAAATTACATTTCCTGAGTTTGGGCAAAACGGGGTGAGAGGTCCTTTCCTGGGGAGAAAGGCCTTCTTTCTCCTTTTTGGGGAGTTCTTGCGAGTGCTGGCAGCACCCGTTTGTTTGTGTTTTTGTTCCGCGGCGGTCAGACACGGCTTCAGCCAAGAAAAGAAAGAAACCACCGCCCCTTGGCACCCGAACGCAAGCACATGCCAGACAAGGGCGCGCGGCAGGGGCTTTGTAGTTTTCAGGGTACCCTTGTTGGGGTTGGTTTGAAAAGAACAAACAACAAGACATCTGGAAGCATCCATTTTTTCCCGGTCTCTGCAAGATAGGCTCTGGGTTGGTTCAAGGGGATTGGGGGTACCAACTGGCCCGTTTTTTTTTTTTTTTTTTTTTTTGTGGGGGGCGTGTCCTGTTTTGCAGCATCCCACTAATGCTAAACAATGCTGAACAAAGCAACACATAATCCCAAAAAGGGGCAAACACCCAGAATAGACACACAAAACCACCGATCCAAACCGCCAAACCAAACCGCCAAGCCAAGAGTTTTGAGGCAAAGAAAGCTAAGAACACTCCCTCAGACAAACCACCGGCAGCTGCTCCCAAAAAGGGCCTCCGTTGGAACCCAGTCGGCCCCCATTTCGGGGTCCCTTCAGAAGCTTCCGTCTGTGCGGGAGTGACAGAGGGCGGGCTTTTCGGCTTACCCCCAGTGAACATCCGATTCAATCCCCACTAAAAAGGTTCTAAAGTGGGTGGTGCACCTACCAAAATGGGTGGTGAATTCACCTACCAAAATGGGTGGTGAATTCACCTACTAAAATAGGTTCTAAAATGGGTGGTGAGTTCACCAATTCCAACCAACATGGGATCAACCACAACGGTTTTGACCACGGCCAAACCACGGCTGCCCGGCGATTCCTCAGGTGGGCGCCATGAGTTCGGCGGCTCTCGAGATCATGGGCCCGGGCTCTCAGCCTAAAAAGCAGCTTCCGGTGCGGGTGTTGAACAAGAAAGGCCGCGAGCCTGGGAAAACAAAGGCCCGCCAGAGAGCCCCTAGTCCCGAGGCCCAAATGCACCATGCGCTTTGACCGAACCTCATGGGCGCTAGGTACCAAGCAAACGCAAATGACAACTCGCACGATGCGAGCTCCACTGCCGCTGCGTAAGAAGAATAAGATCGGCGCGCGGCGTTTTTGCCTTAGAAGCGCCGGCGCCGCCGCTTCTCTCGCACCAGGGCGTTCTTTCACGCGCGTGCGAGTTGGGGGGCGGAGGCGGTTTCCAGCTGTTTGCTGATTGGCCTCCTCACTAGTGTGTTGGGTCTGCGGTGCTTTGTCTCTTGGGGCCCATGTGTTTCTTATATGTACACACTGTGAATACGATACATTGTTTACATGACCACATCATGAGCTTTTGTTTTCGTGCTTCGTGCTTGATTTTGTGGCCTCAACATTCTTGGTTGGCCTTCCGCAAGTACCAAAGTATCCACAGATGTGGCGAGGGTGCCTGCTTGCATATCCGGTGCGATGTTTTGGTTGCCTTGAGCGCTGCTCAAACTCCTTGGTGGACTAAGAAATCACTTCATGGCGAGCAGATTGACAACTCGTCCGAAACTTGCCTGTGCGATAAGCAGGGAATGAGAATTGGAATGACCCCAAAAAAACCATCCCCCATGTGGTTTTCTTATTCGGGAATCCCCAAACGGTTCATTCCATTCCTCATTCCCTGCTCGCACCAGCAAGACAATCGCCTTGGAAGCGCTTTTCTCGAGGCGCACGTTTCCGCAGTTCTCCGCGCCTTTTTCGGCCCTTTCCCTTTCTCCTGATTCAGGGGCCATCTCTGGTGGTCCTTTTCACAATTTCCCCCTTTTTTCCTCATTTTCCAGGGGCAGTCTTTGCCCCTATTTTTTTTTGTTACTATGTCCGACTATGTCCTCTTTCTTTTTTTGCGGCGGGGGGGGGGGGCACTTCTGGCCTCGCCACGCCACGCCCTGCCGAGGCATCTCGGACCAATCCAGCCGCCTGAGCTTGAAGAAGGCCATGGAGCAGTTCGGCGAGGTGGGAGGGACGGCGGGGGATTTCCATTTTAGGTCCCCCAGTAGTGCCCTTCTACCCATTTTTTGGGCGGGTTCCCCTACTAAAAAATACCACAGGAAAAAGGGTACCTTTATTCTAACCTCTCTAATTACTGGAGGGGTGGATTTGGCTGTGGTGGTTGCAAAACCAATGGGATCCCATTTTTGTTGGTTGGTGAATTCCCCACCCATTTTAGTCGGGTTTTTTTGTGGGGATTGGGATGTTCACTGGGGGTACGGGATTTTGACTCATGGCCATTTGTCTGGGACAACCTGCAGCCCAAGGTGTTGTTTTTACTGGCTCCAGATGGGTGCTGGGCACATCCCTACTGCGGCAAAAGAAAAAAAGAAATGCCACTTGTCATACCATGCGTCGTTGGCCAGGGTTTCTTCCATTTCCGTTTCTGTGCAGGCCTCCAAAAGCGGCGGAAAGCCGGTGTTCTTTGTGGGCACCCCATTTTGGTTGGATTTTGAAGGGAAGCCTAAAGGGCATCAACCAAGTTTGGTGCAGCAATTGTTTTGAGACAAATCAACCCCTCCGATCTGGGCCACTGGCTCCATAGAGCAGGTAAAATGGAGGTAACGAAAGAGGAGTTTGGGGCTAGAAACAAAGACACTCATGGACAAAAACTGCTTGAGAGCGAGCGGGATGCACCTGAATGAACGTCAAGCCCAGATTGCGGGCTTTGTTCGCCATTTCGCAGTGGCTATTTGAAGGGAAGAAAATGAAGGGAAGAGACGTCACTGGAAGGAGTTGGGAGTGGTTCAGGGCTTGCATTTTACGGCACGCCTTGAACAAGAATCAGTGAAGACATAGTGTTGACCCAGCCTGGCGGATGCGGGGTGAAGCTCCCGTAAAAGTGATTTGGATCCCCTCCAAAAATGGGACCCCCCTAATAGGAATCAACCAGGGCACGATTCCTGGATTCATGGCAGAGCAACTTTCACGGAATAGAGAAGTTCGCAAAGAGGCTATCCCCTTTCCATCTCTGGCTCCTTCTGCTTCGCCCGGCGGCTTCTTCCCATCTGGAGATGGTCTTCCCCTTATGGACGCCCCTGGACGCCGCTTTTTGGTGCCTCCTGCGAGTCCGAGTCCGGGTTCAGGTCGTCGGCTGCCACATGGGATCCAGGGGGGTGGACAACCCCATCGTACGCTACAAGACCCAGGACGCGGGGAGAGAGAGACCCGCGGGGACACAAGTGGCGGGCTGCCCTTGGAACCATTTGATCTCCATGTATTAACATTACAGTAAGCACCATTTCGAGGTTTGCTACTGAGGACGTATTTTGGTTGCCCAGTTTGGCGCCATGCTGTTGTTCACAGTTCAAAGGGGTGAAGCTGCAAACGGTCGCCCGCTCACCTTGTCCTGCCCGACAGTTGAACAGGACCTTGTAATCGTCAAGAACCATTTAGAGAAAGTTTGCTCCAGGCACAGAATACTTTAAAATGATAGCGATCCGGCGTCCGCTCCCATATCTTTGCGATCGTTGTTCTTGATTCCCAAAAGGGCCGGCACGGGTTGTCTCCCTCAGCGCATTGATGTGTCTCGGGTCGGGGTGACTGCATGGCCGGCACGGGGTCCGCAAGCCGGAATCTGGACAAATACATTTGGCGGTTGTCTCGTTGGTCGTTGCAGGGTGTGCGGCGAGCCGGAGTTTTCTTCGAACGCATGTGCCACCCACCCAGCTAAAGGCATTCATGTGCCTTCCAGGTGGGCAATTGTCACGGGCGGTACGCATAAGCTACCTGATTTTGTCATCTGATGGATTGAGAATCTGAGCGAACTCATTTGGCTCCCAGCTAAGATTCATTTGGTTTACAAATTCTTCAGGGCGAGTCGAGGGCGATGGCCGTCACCAAAAGCATCGCCTTAATCCCCTACAGTCATGAGTGCACGTGGGTCGTGGGGGTTCGGCTAGGCCGGCAGAGATCGAGCATTAAAAGCCGTTCATTTGTCGCTTTGTTTTGTCGGGACCTGAGGGGTAGGTGGTGCGAATAGGCCAACAGCTTCATTGGTTTCGCAGGTGCGCAAGCACAGCTGTCCTTTTTAGGATAGTTTGGCTAGAAATAGTTAGCCCTGGCTTGGATTGGTTTTGTTCCATCTATTTCACCAAAAGGACCCCTATGTGCACAATTCCTTTTGCCCTGCAAGGTCTTGAGGGCCAACAAGGGTCTGGGTTTAGGCTGCATGGCTGCGGTTTGCGGCAGCCAGGTGACTTCATTTCCCTCAGTCTTCAGGGTTCAGCAAACTCCCTCGTTTTCCTGCAACTGCTTTTTTCGCAGGGTCTGGGAATGCTTGATGTTCTGGGTTCCAGGGACACTGGGGGCAACCAAGAGCAAGTTCACTGGTCCTCTGTTGGCGATGTTTGGTGAATTTGTGCCCCAGGTTCCCAGGGTCGGCGATGCTCTGCGAGCTGTTTGGGGTCCGCTTGGGTCGTCGCGGGCTGTGTGTCAAAACTAGGAATCCCGGGAGTCAAGATGACACCATGCGCTTGGCCTGCCAGTAGCACATTTGAGATAGGATTGCCTTTTTTTCGTGCATCTACATCTCGACCTCCGCCTTGCAGCTGGGGCGGCGCGGCGTCTCGCTCGACAGGAGTTCGCCCAAGCAGCGCTAGACGCCCTCAAGGCTGGGCAGGTGCGAAGGGCCGACGGCCGACGGGCCGAAGGGTCGACGGGCCGAAGGGCCGGGGGGATTTGACGCCTTGGAGAGGGTTGAAGCGTGCCCACCCAAAAGCGCATGGGCTGTTTTTGAACGGCTAGGAGGAAGTGCTGTGGCAAGCGCCTTGCACGCACAATCGGGTTCGATAATGCCCCAGTTTTCCTGGATTTGTTCTTCAAATGTGCGACCAATGGAAGTTCTTTGTTGATTTAGCAGAGCTGACCAGTAGTCACACTGTTTAGCCGATCAAAGGGGGTCATTCAAACTCATTTCTCCCTATCGAACCTGCAGCTACATTTTTGAACACATTGTGTCCAAAGGTGTGGCTGGACGGAATGATCCTGAAGGGCGAGTCGGGAACCCAAGCGGCCTTGCCCGAGAGCCGATTTGGGGCCGGCCACGTGGGAAGTCCGCCTGCGTTTGCTTGCTTGTAACATGAGTGTTGGTGCGATGTACGTCCACCAGTTTTGAAGCCGTCGAAACTCGATCCGAACCAGCACTCCAAATATCCACCCAGCCCAGTGGTGCCCTTTTTACCTTTTTTGGGAAGGGCTTCCCTTTAAAATCAACCAACCCAAAAAAAGGATGCCGTTTTTCTCCCATGGTTACTGGGCATCTGAGTCCAGCTGGAGCTCTCCGAGTCGATCTGGGGGCCTCCGAGGTGGAAAGGCTCCTCCAGACCTCCAGGTCCTCCGCCGGCTGTGGCGGCCAGGAACGAGGCCGAGAGATGTTTCGTTGGGAGAAAAGAACCAGCGAGGTGTCAGTTGGGCTGACAACGTTCAACATCGGTTTGTTGGCTTAGGTTGCACTGGGCACTGGTGAAAAAGCCGGAGTTAGGATCAAGATTGAGGCTGGCCGTGTGTCTCGGCCCAGTTTGGACCCTCTCAAGGCAGAGCACGGATACCCAGAAAAGGTTCAGAAAGCATTTCGGATCACTCGTTTTGGCGACAAGACCGAAAGACGTTGACAACACAAGCAATTCAAACCCAGTCACAACAGGTTGTTGCCATGAGAAGGTCAGACTCAGCACGATGCCCTTGTTTGGTTTCAGTGATGTCGACAGGCTTTTGCAACTGTTTACGAGCTGCTTGATTCAACCTTTGATTTGCGAGGAGTCTCCCGGGATCAATATGATACTATCCCTTGCTGACGGGTAGCGCGGTTTATGACAGTTGGACTCTTGAATTGGCGTGCGTTGCTGTCGGCCTCTGTCGGGCTAACCGCTGCCGCCGGCAGCCACCATCATACCCTCTTGTCCTGGCATCAGGTTTGACTGTCTTTGACAGATCAGTGTGAATCGCATGTATATTTCGAACACGCCAGAGTTGATGCATAGAGGTCACTAACAATTCATGCACACTTCCCACATTACCTGTGTATTTGGTCTTCCAACAAGGTGTGTGTCTGTGTCTCTGTGTGTCTCTGTGTGTCTCTGTGTGTCTCTGTGTGTCTCTGTGTGTCTCTGTGTGTCTCTGTGTGTCTCATGTGTCTCTGTGAGTCTCTGTGTGTCTCTGTGTGTCTCTGTGTGTCTCTGTGTGTCTCTGTGTGTCTCTGTGTGTCTCTGTGTGTCTCTGTGTGTCTCTGTGTGTCTCTGTGTGTCTCTGTGTGTCTCTGTGTGTCTCTGTGTGTCTCTGTGTGTCTCTGTGTGTCTCTGTGTGTCTCTGTGTGTCTCTGTGTGTCTCTGTGTGTCTCTGTGTGTCTCTGTGTCTCTGTGTGTCTCTGTGTGTCTCTGTGTGTCTCTGTGTGTCTCTGTGTGTCTCTGTGTGTCTCTGTGTGTCTCTGTGTGTCTCTGTGTGTCTCTGTGTGTCTCTGTGTGTCTCTGTGTGTCTCTGTGTGTCTCTGTGTCTCTGTGTGTCTCTGTGTGTCTCTGTGTCTCTGTGTGTCTCTGTGTGTCTCTGTGTGTCTCTGTGTGTCTCTGTGTGTCTCTGTGTGTCTCTGTGTGTCTCTGTGTGTCTCTGTGTGTCTCTGTGTGTCTCTGTGTGTCTCTGTGTGTCTCTGTGTGTCTCTGTGTGTCTCTGTGTGTCTCTGTGTGTCTCTGTGTGTCTCTGTGTGTCTCTGTGTGTCTCTGTGTGTCTCTGTGTGTGTGTGTGTCTGTGTCTGTGTCTGTGTGTGTCTGTGTCTCTGTGTCTGTGTCTGTGTCTGTGTCTGTGTCTGTGTCTGTGTCTGTGTCTGTGTCTGTGTCTGTGTCTGTGTCTGTGTCTGTGTCTGTGTCTGTGTCTGTGTCTGTGTCTGTGTCTGTGTCTGTGTCTGTGTCTGTGTCTGTGTCTGTGTCTGTGTCTGTGTGTGTGTTATATATATATATATACATATATATGCATATATGCGTGTGGGCGCCGCTGTACCTGCGACGGCGCAGGGGCGTGCACTTGCTCGCAAATGCGAACCCTGGCATCGCCTTTTCACATTCTCGCTAAAGCGTTGGTTCCATGCCTTAAACCGTTTGACAACCCTAACCCAGGGACATCCGCTATTACTAGACTGGTGTTGACTAATATGGGGTCAACGTCATATTGTTTGTGCGTGCCGCATGAAAATTCTTGTTCAGATGGCCGAACTATTGCCAGGCTTGAGGTTTCTTGCGAGCTCCGGCTTGAGCTTTTCTGAACTAAAAGGCTTGACTTCTCCTTCCCTAAGGGTCAGGACCCTTTCAATGCAGATCCTCGGACCCTGCAACCCCTCAAGGGCCCTGAAAAACAACCCATTTTGGGGGCCCAAAATCAATCGCGACCCTTAGGGTTAGGCAAAACTGTTCTTTTCGGAGGGTCGTGACTTGATGCGGTTCTGGGTATGGTTTGAACAGGACTGGGGCTGAACCCGACCTCGCAGGCTGCGCTGGATTTGACCAGCAGAGACATCTTCTCCACGCGGAAGAGCCGTAGCCGAAAGAGGTGGGGCGCGATATGGAGTTGGTATGGCTGCTGGGCTTGGCATCTTACGGTTGGCGAAGACCGAGCCTTCAACAAGATTCTTTGGACGTCTCCAAAAAGAGTGAATTTTTGGCGGCCTTCCGTTTTTGGAAGGAGCATACATGCCAGTTTGACGGATTTCTCCCGGTGCTATGTTTGGATTGAACACTGGTACTCCTTGCCGCCCTTGCAGTGGCCCAAAAGAACATTTTCTGATTTCTGGTTCGTCATTGGTTCGCCATGCCGCATTTGTCCAAAATAGCATGTGGCCATGGGTCAAAATCCCGAACCCCAAGTGAACATCCCAATCCCCACTACAATAGACTAAAATGGGTGGTGCACCTACCCCAAAATGTTACCATTGGTTTTGGCCCACAGCCATATTGACTTCTGGTCAAGCACCGCATTTTCCATGATTCGCCAGAAACAACCCGCTTTTTGTTGCCAAGATTAAACCGACGGCCGTCCTCGCCCTTTTGGTGCCAGGCGGAGCCGCAGCCGACGGCGAAGGACGGGACCGGGACTCGCCGCGGGGGAGGTCTCAGGAAGGATCTGCCCGCGTGGTTTTTCGTTGCACGGCCTCAAAGTGGGGCAACCGGCTTACCCTCCCACCAACGATTCCATGGTTTGGTGCACAGAAAGACGACTTTGATGGAAAGGGCTTTGTGCACTTTCATGTTGGGTGGTGGGAGGGTAAACCGATTCAAAGATGGATTGAGATTGTACGGTCCTAGGTTTCTTGTTTCCAAGGTTGGGTGAAGATGGCCCTTTGTGCCCCAGTGGCTTCATCATCCTCGACAGAGAAGGAATTGCGGCCGTCCACAGCATGGAAGCCTCAATGCTTTACTCTTGCTCATGGCTTTTCCTTTTGGGGTTCCTCTTAAACCATCCGTGCCGGCCCTTTTCAACCACCAACACATGCTGGAAAACGGACAAACTACTCAAACATGATGGGGGAAGGGGTGCAGACAAACTACTTAACCCCCGAAAAACGGGAACACGGGCTCACCCATAACCCCAGAAACCGCGGAGAATGGCGCCAGGCGCAGCCCCAGCCGCAGCCGCAGCCGAAGGCGGCGCCGAGACTAGGCCGGCGGCTTCACCCTCACGGTGGCTGGTGGGTTGGTCAGGGGAGCAACACACTTTCCCACACACACACACAGACACACACACACAGACATACGCAGACACAGACGCACCCAGACACAGACGCACAGACACACAAAGACACACGCACACAAACACACCCATACACACACACAGTTCAGCACACACAGTTCAACACAAACACAGGCAAGCAAGCAAGCAAGCAAGCAAGCAAGCAAGCAAGCAAGCAAGCAAGCAAGCAAGCAAGAAAGCAAGCAAACAAGCACAGAGACACACAGAGACACACAGAGACACACAGAGACACACAGAGACACACAGAGACACACAGAGACACACAGAGACACACAGAGACACACAGAGACACACAGAGACACACAGAGACACACAGAGACACACAGAGACACACAGAGACACACAGAGACACACAGAGACACACAGAGACACACAGAGACACACAGAGACACACAGAGACACACAGAGACACACAGAGACACACAGAGACACACAGAGACACACAGAGACACACAGAGACACACAGAGACACACAGAGACACACAGAGAGACACACAGAGACACACAGAGACAGACACACAGAGACACACAGAGACACACAGAGACACACAGAGACACACAGAGACACACAGAGACACACAGAGACACACAGAGACACACAGAGACACACAGAGACACACAGAGACACACAGAGACACACAGAGACACACAGAGACACACAGACACACAGAACAGACACCCCTTCTTTATTAGAAGTTAGAGCCCCTATAGCTTTCCGCTATCTGGGGAATGAAAGGGTCCCAGTTCGCGAAACATACCCATAGAGGCCTCCTGTGGTCCACGCACCGCGGCAGGTGGGAGGTGAGCTCACAGGCAGAAAAGCGAAAAGCCAAACCACGGCCAGCCCCGCCGGTCAGGAGGATGAAGGCGAAAGCTTTAGTTGACGATGTGCGGCGTGTCGTTGACATTCATTTAAGGTCCGTGTGGGATGGTCATGAGACTCTAGGGATGATGATCTAAGGAGTTGAACAGCCATGCGAGAGGCCCGAGAGTGTGACTGCCAGGCGAACAACCGGTCCGCGGTTCCCGGTCTCATGCGCGGCCTGCGGGCTGCGGTCGAGCCGCGTGAGCCGCGCGAGCCGCGTGAGCCGCGTGGGCCTGGGGCGGTTCCCCTCCGTTTCGGGGACTATGAAACTTAGCCCGGAAAGGGCGAACTTGAACAGACTCTTTGCCCCAAAGCTTGGAGGGCCCCGGAATGCGCCTATGGCTCCAAGGGCGCCAGGCAAAGGCGTGCGCGAGCCGATGGGCCGAGAGTGACAGGAAAGCTGGCCCACAACGTCAATTCTACCAAAGCATCGGGACGGTGGAGCCCCAATGGGGGATCGTGCTCACGTACGTGAAACCATAGTGCTTGGAGGTTGGCTCCCCTGAATCACCTTCAAGAAGAACTGCCAAACGACAACTCTATCTGATTGGATGTGCATTTGAACTGCAATCCCGAATTACTTGCGCACATGTTACAGTTGGGCGCAAAAGTAGATGGCACAAAACCCCATGTTTTGATGAGTTTGGGTTGAATCATCCAATCCGCTTGAGAATTGTGCCATCTAGCTTTACCCTGGTACTACTGGGCAACTGTGACTTGGAAAATCGATGGTTGAACGGCCTCACGCTCAACGCTCTCGGCCGCGGGTCTTCGACTGATCTTCGATGGGCGTTCAGTGCCGGCGGAGTGTCGAGAGGCGAGCTGAGGCGTGAGAGCAGACGAGGGAAGTGGTCCAGGAGCAGTTAACAGCATTTGTTCTTTCTTGGATCTTCATTTGCAAGCTGTTGAGCTCAGTGTGGCTCATTGAGTGTGAAGGCCCATGCTTCTCTTTCTCCACAGGGTTCGCCATTAAAAAACTGTTCTGCTTTCCTTCAAGCACCTCAGCTTCTAGAGACGTGAGTGGTGCGTGGGAGGGAAATAGCGCGCCCCAGCGCCTTGCTTGTTTCATAGGGGCTCGAGAAACCTCACTTGTGGAATCTTGGAGCAGGCCAGTCCCGTACAAGAAGGGCGTGTCGCGTGGCCGTGCCCGGCTTTGAACTCGTGGGAATCCTAAAGCGAAGCCACTCCGTTTGGTGCGGCGTGCCAACATCAACGGCATGGGCCTTTGGATCACAGATGAACCTTGCCTCTTGGTGCAAACTGTTCGTACCCAATGGCGGTTCCACATGAGCAGTTCTTTTCGGCGGCCAGCACACCGCAGTTCAGCGGCGCCACTCAGCTGTGTCATGCGCGCCTTCGGCTCGTTGCTTGGCTCAGCCGACTGGTGCAGAGGAATGCTCTATCCCTATGGAAGACATCCACACTTTGAGTCCATTCTCCGCAGAAAGCCTGGCGACAGCAAGAGACGCGCAATCCGGCAATCCGCATCTTCGATTCCCGCGTTCGATTCTCATTTGCCGGCCTTCGCCGCACCTTCGCCATGGAGGGCCCTGGCAGGGAGGCTCAGATTGCAAGGACCCGGAGATTCCGAAGATAAATCCAGACAATAAACAGTAGATCCCTAGGCCTTTACGATTATATTATATATTTTTTCAACTAGCGTATGAAATGATATACTAAAATGATAGAATCGAAATAATGTAAGTCTAGCGTTTGTCGTTCAATGATTTATCGTTTTTCCGCTTCTGTTGAATGATTCCCCGCTCCATTCCTCGCTCTTGTCCCGAGCTTCTAGCATGCACATTATGACCAAAGAAGAAGTCAATCAACGTCCGGCTGTTACCAAAGGCTTCACTGCTTTTGGCGCTGCACTCTTACCCAGTACATGTTTTGTGTTTCTTTGCCATTGGAGCAGCGGCTTTTGCCATCGAGGCCACGAGTGTGTGTCCAGATCCGCTGCAGCGGCCATCCTCTTCAGAGCTTCAGTGACATTTTGGACTTGCAGGGATGGCACTTCGGGTGTAGACACGTCTTGCGTAAGTAGAGAAGCAACAGGGGACATGCAAACTAAGATGGAGCCCGAAGCCAAGATCCCAACTTCAACAGGCGATTTTTTTTTAGCGGGCGATTGAGGCGCGCGGCGAGTCCGCCATGTGGTGTGCTGGCCCCGGTATGTGATGTGGGATATCAGGTGGAGCAAAGCCGCGTGTCTGCGTTCCTCCCACTCACGTGGTATTTGTGGGAGGGTACCAGGAAGATTATTCTCCTCCCATCTTAGTGGGAAGGAAGGCATTTCAAACAAGAGTTAAGCTACGCTGTGTGACCTAGGAATGCCACCCACTGTAGCAGAGGCATGCCGCGGCTACGCGCGTTCACAGAGAGCACATACGGAAACCGCACACACACGCTGCTCTATTGGCGCTAGAGGACAAAGCCCTAGCTTCTCGCCAAAGAACAGGACCACTTCGTTTCGCCGCTTTCGGCCTGGCACCACGTCTTGGAGTCGATTGTGGCCTTGGGTCAGATTGGTTATAATGGTCAAATCGTCTACTGTGAAGTCCATCAAAGCTTTCCAAAAGGAGCCCTAGGCTCACAGTACTTTCTTGAGCAAAAGAGGCTAGAAGAACGTGGGGTGCAGATCCAGCCATCAGCCAGGGGCGGCAAACCAGTGTTCACGTCAGGTGCCCCCAAGTTTGGTGGCTTGGCTTGGGAAACCACCGGAAGCTCCGGGCTCCAAAACCAGGACCTTTTTCAAGGGAAGCTGAGTGACATGTTCTTTCTTTCCAATGGTTTTCCCACTACACCTTGGGATTACGCCCTCTGGGGAATCACCCTATTCCAGGCTATTTCCAAATAACACAACATTGTTTTTGTTTATTTAGAGTTATTTTGGGCAGCTAGGGTGTAATCCCAGGGTGTAGACAAATCCGAGTCTTAATCCACCCGGAAGCTCCGGGCTCCAAAACAAGGGAAGCTGGGTGTGTTCTTAGCTCACTGAGAGCCCCCCATTTCGGGGGCCCTACCTCGGAGGCAGCACCTCCTGGCCGCCCCAGCGTCCTCGGCGCCGCGCCGCTTTGAGGGCCAGGCGAGCGTCGCGACCGATCGGCTTCCCAATGGAAGTGAGGCACCGTCACGGTGGAAACCAACCAGAGGAGATGGGTCCAGCCGAAAGAGAACCAAACCAAGTCCACTCCACTGTTCTTGCCTAAGGGTTTTTGTGTTACAGCCTGGGAATACACTGGGTATTGACCCCATTTAGGCACATTTCCGGATAAAACCGTGTTGTTTTAAACCATTCTGGGTCATTTTGCCAAGGGTGTAGTCCCAGGGTGTAGTACAAAAACCCTCAGAACCGTGGAAACCAACCAGAGGAGGTCGGTCCAACCGAAAGAAGACAAAACCCATTTATGGGTGTGTCGTTTGTCGAGGCGCCCCTTTGTCGTGATTTTGAAAAAGCGGAGCCACAAGGAAAGCCACCTGTGATCCAATGTGGGTGGGACATGGGGGACTCGCTGAATGTCGCACAAAAGCCAGGACTCGCAGCATACATTGTGACCATGGCTCAAGTGGGCATGTGTCAAACAAAGGAACCTTTGAGTGTGTGTGTGTGTGTGTGTCTCGGCAAGGCAAGCACAAGCAAACTAAGCCTTCTCCATTTGACCCACACTCAGCCTTCAATGGCCGGCCTGGCCTTTGTGCTTGGCTGCTGGTGCGATCTTGGAGCATTTTCATATTCATCATGTTGGACCTCGGTTGAGGTGTTGTGCGAGGTATCGACTTGTTCTTGCCCAATGGACGTGACATGAACTCGCTGTGGTGACAGCGGGCATGCCTCAAACTGTGGGTGTGGGTCAAAATGAAACCACCAGGAATTGGAATTGGACCGCAGGTTTTCGTCCTTCCATTTTACCAGGCTTTCAGTTGGGGTACCTATTGACCCACAGCCGTGTGAGCGGGGTGATCGATGGTCGGCCAGGTGTGCATCGTCACCGGGGGCGCGCAGGAGCGCGGAGAAGCGGGAGCAGCCTCACTCAGTCGGTTTGGGGAGAGAAATGGTGGATCTTCCCTGAGAATCAGGAATCCCACTTGAAGATGTTGGCTTTCCCCATTTTTTCTGGGGTTTTGCCCGCATTTTCCAGGTTGGTTTGTGCGCGACGCGATTTTTTCGGTTTTCCCAATTTTCCATTAGGTTCCAAGCAGTTCTTCGTGTCCACGTCCTCGCGTTTTTTCGAGGGCATCGGCCGCGCCATCCTGCAGCGCCTGGCGAAAGAGGGGGCCCGTGCCGTGCCCGAACGCCCGGAGCGTCGTATGGCGAAGGTCGCGGCCGCCAAATCGGCTTCGGCTTTTTCTTTACTAGGTCCCCCAGTAGCGTCCTTTTACCCTTTTTTGGGAGAGGGTTCCCCTACTAAAATAGACTACAGAACAAAGGGTACCCTTGTTCTAACCTCTCTTCTGGAGGACCTAGTTTAGGTCCTGAAAGAAACAAACCCCCCAAGAGTGGGGACCCAGACAGAAATTCTCAAAGTGGGTTCCCCCCAACCATTTTAGGGGAATCTTTGCAGAAGCACCAAAATAGGGGCCGAGCCCGGGATCCAACATGGCCTTCCCTTTTGGTCTCCCTTGAAACCCAGAAAAGGAAGACCCCTCAGAAAGCGACCAGGGCTCCCCTCAAGACAGAACCCGAGATCGGCTTCTTTCGCCTGAGAGTCAGAGACCTGTGGATGGATATGGATATTCAGCCACATCAAGCCCTATTCATGACAGTAGACCACGTTTCAAGGCGGGTAGCTTTGTGTCTGATTGTGGTTGCATGCTCGGCGGATTTAGCTTGTTTGGCTGTCGCATACGACACTCTTGCCGATGCTCAGCAGGGGATGACCCAGGGCGTTGGGAATGAACCGTTTTGGGGTTCCCTCAGAGGAAACCAACCATAGGGGATGGTTTTTCTTGGGCTCATTCCAACTCATTCCCTGCCTATCGCACCAGCAAGTCTTGTTAAGCATTGTTTGTGAGCACAGCCCCTAAACCCACCCCAATCGCAACCCAACACTGTCCCAACTGCAGAATCAAGCTGAGCCATGCTGCACACACCACCTGTTGGGTCTCCAGGAGAAAACAAGAAAACAACAAAAACACTGAACAAAACAACAAAACAACAAAGAAAGCAACAAAACAACAACACAACACCGAACAAAAGTACGTTTGATTCTGCACTCCGAGACGAGGCTCTTGGGCTTCCGGCTTGCTTCGATCGAATGTTTGTGCGTGTGCCAGAAACGACAGATGTATGTGCGGCGAGCCAGCAGAACATGTCTTGAAGGTGCTAGCTCGAATGTGCTCAAACGGAGGTGGCCATGTTTCCATCGGCTCGCTTGTTAAGTGGGCAACAATGGCCCATGTTCTGCCCATCTCCCCCCCAAAAAAAGACAAACCAGGTAGGGTCTTTTTTCACCCAACCAACCAAACCAGGTGGGTTTTGTTGTCACCCAAACAACCAAACCAGGTAGGGTCTTTTTTCACCCAACCAACCAAACCAGGTGGGTTTTGTTGTCACCCAAACAACCAAACCAGGTAGGGTCTTTTTTCACCCAACCAACCAAACCAGGTGGGTTTTGTTGTCACCCAAACAACCAAACCAGGTAGGGTCTTTTTTCACCCAACCAACCAAACCAGGTGGGTTTTGTTGTCACCCAAACAACCAAACCAGGTAGGGTCTTTTTTCACCCAACCAACCAAACCAGGTGGGTTTTGTTGTCACCCAGGTAGGGTCTTTTTTCACCCAACCAACCAAACCAGGTGGGTTTTGTTGTCACCCAAACAACCAAACCAGGTAGGGTCTTTTTTCACCCAACCAACCAAACCAGGTGGGTTTTGTTGTCACCCAAACAACCAAACCAGGTAGGGTCTTTTTTCACCCAACCAACCAAACCAGCTGGGTTTTGTTGTCACCCAAACAACCAAACCAGGTAGGGTCTTTTTTCACCCAACCAACCAAACCAGGTGGGTTTTGTTGTCACCCAAACAACCAAACCAGGTAGGGTCTTTTTTCACCCAACCAACCAAACCAGGTGGGTTTTGTTGTCACCCAAACAACCAAACCAGGTAGGGTCTTTTTTCACCCAACTAACCAAACCAGGTGGGTTTTGTTGTCACCCAAACAACCAAACCAGGTAGGGTCTTTTTTCACCCAACCAACCAAACCAGGTGGGTTTTGTTGTCACCCAAACAACCAAACCAGGTAGGGTCTTTTTTCACCCAAATAACCAAACCAGGTGGGTTTTGTTGTCACCCAAACAACCAAACCAGGTAGGGTCTTTTTTCACCCAACCAACCA